>JAECUM010010260.1:0-104019 GCA_016617855.1 Megalonaias nervosa
GGTTGTTGTCTGTCATCGCTACGGGGTATATATTTTTTTGTAATCGCATTAGAAGGTTTCATGGAAGTTGAACGAGTAATTTCATTATTTAACGCAGCTATCACACTTGGTAACCTTGCAACCCATTCACGAGATCTCTCACTGGACTTAAAGTCAGTAGATATTTCCTTTGCGTATTGATATCCAAATAACCGCTCAGCAAGTGTTCGATTAAATCGTTCAACGATTGCCTGATCACGATGAATTTCAGTGTGTCCTCGTCTGATTTTAACGTTATATTTCTTCATCAACGATAATACTGCACCGAAAAATTCTTTGCCAGGATCAACTTGTAATAACTGTGGCCATCGCAAAGGTCCTCGCTGATAAATTCGTTCAAACGCAGATGCAACTTCAGATGCTGTCTTTGTTGATAATGGTTCCGCTTCTTTATATCTACTTGCAACGTCAACGACAGTTAATGCGTATTTGTACGTGCGTGATTGACGTTTACCAATTTTAATGGTATCGTGTAGCAAAAATAAAATATCTGCTTGATGAACTTCATTAGGGACGCTGACATCAAAATGTGCATACTGAATGTTTTTAGGTGGTGGTAGATAAATTTGCCATATTGCCTGTCGTGCTAACCACGCTGCAGCAACAGAACGTGAAACTCTTGCTGCTTCAGATAATTTACTAATAGCTGATCTGCCTCTCCAATATCCCCTTGGACTATAATAAATGGATTCCATTATAATATTTATATAATTAATTACCAGCCCCTAACATTATTTTACTTTTCATGGCAGATTTTACTAGAAAACTAGCTAATTTATCTTTGGCAGATTTATTAGGTATAGAATTTAATGCATGAATCAATTTTACATCTGCGAGATGCCTTTGTTGTAAATCTTTACTTTTATACGCAACGTCATGAACATGACACGCTTTATCAATCTTATTTATTGGATACTCTCCTGATCTTGGTTGATCTTGATTATCAAGTTGGATATCAACTCGAGTTCCGGGACCACAATAATTGTATCCAGGAAGATGTTTCTCACCGGGGTATTTAGCCCATGGAGTTCCTGGTAATTTTCCTAATAAAGCGGCAATATCTCCACCTGTCTTTGTTTTGACAAATTTGTATTTCTTCGTGCCACATTTTACACATTTGCCTGTCAGAGCACGTCGTTTATTTTTCGTTGTTATTGTAGTTAATTCAGCAGTGGGTGTAGACGCTCTACACCGAACACAATATAGACTCATATTATTTATTATATGGATATAATTGACTTTTCTG
This sequence comes from Megalonaias nervosa, assembly GCA_016617855.1. Lineage (NCBI taxonomy): Eukaryota > Metazoa > Mollusca > Bivalvia > Unionida > Unionidae > Megalonaias > Megalonaias nervosa. The sequence goes on from JAECUM010010260.1 coordinate 1,286, forward strand.
CGACACGAAAACAGGAACCAGTAAAACATCATCCAGCATTACCAAATTCGATAAGGATGATTATAACAGGTCCATCTGGATCGGGTAAAACACAACTATTATTAAATTTAATAATACGATGGTTAAAATGGAGTAAACTGTATTTAGTAGCACCATCCGTAGATGATCAACACTGTTATGAAGTACTTAAAGATTTTAATGAAAATGCAAAATTGCTAAATGAAAACGGTGATGATGTTGTTGATTTTATTACCGATATTGATGAGGCTCCATCTGTAGATGACCTAGATGGATTTATTAATAATTTAGTGGTGTACGATGACGTTATGCTGGACAGACAAACAAATCCAGCTAGAATATTTTCCAGAGGTAGACACAAGAATACGGACGTGATTTATGTTACACAACGATATACACAAATACCGAAGGTGATCAGAGATAACTGCAATATTTTAGTAATGTTTAATGGAGTAGATAATTATACTTTACAGAATATTTATTATACTTGGTGTTCAGGGGATATGGACATAATTAAGTTTAAAAACTTCTTTTCAAAAGCACAAGCTGTCCCGTTTGGTTTTATAACGATAAATTTACATGATCCAAGATCCAGATATCGTATAGGTCTGGATAAAATCTTTGGTTAATTTACAGCAGCAGGCAGGGCGGCCGACAAAAATTGAATGACCCGCGAGTAAACTAAACGCATTATAACACAAAAAAACAAAAAGTCAAAAATAAAATAACAAAAATGAACTAACATTATCCGTTTTGGCAATAATAAAAGTTAGGAGGTTCGGTTTAGAGTTATTGACATTATTTTTTCAGCCCCTGTAGGAACCTTATGTTTTAGACAAATGACGATTCAGACAGATGTCTGTTCGCCCTGCCTGCTGCTGCTCCTTTCCTTCTTTTTCCGTTGGGGGTAGAAGAAGAATGTCTTTTGGGAGGTGACATCTTTGTTTGTTTGTTGGTTGGTTGCGGGGCACACACCAAAAATACACTAACGTCGATGACTTGGCACCTGGTCTTTATCCTTTTTTTGGACTATCGCTTCGTCAAAACGGCGACGATTTGTTTTCCAAAAATCGCCAAAGAATCCTCCTCTTTGATTGCTCGTCTTTTTCTTTGGACGACTGCGTCTTTTCTGGGGGTGACGTCGATGCTTGGCTAAGTGTTTTTTTGGATGACGTGACTGTCCTTTTGTTTTTCCTATTCCTTTCTGGACAGGAGAACGACGATGGTGACGGTGTGCATTTCTTTGAGGATACATCTTTGGACGTTCAGGAGCACACATAAACACACACACACACACGCAATACACTGAAGTTCATGTCATGACACGCGTCCTTTTATCTTGTTATTTTTATTTTTGATAAAAGGTTTTGTTCAAACTTTTTGATCATATTTTCTATATCGCCAAAAACTCTTTGTTTGCTTCTCCTTTTCTGGGGGTGACGTCGATGCTCGGCTAAGCGTTTTTTCGGATGACGAGACTGTCCCTTTGTTTTCCTTTTCCTGTTTGGAAAGAAGAACGGCGATGGTGTGCAATTCTTTGAGGGAACAGCTTTTTGGTTCATGAGCAAAAAATTACACTGAAATCCATCGTTTGACATGCGTCCTTTTATCTTATTTGTCTGATAAGGTTTGACGAAAAAATCCTCCCTTTTGGTTGCTACTCTTTTTCTTTGGACGACTGCGTCTTTTCAGGGGTAGACGTCGATGTTTGCCGATGCGCTTTTTCGGATGACGTGACTGTCCTGTTCTTTTTCCTTTTCCTTTTTGGACAGAAGAACGACGATGGTGACGGTGTGCATTTCTTTTAGGGGACATCTTTGGGAGATCAGGAACACAAAAACACTGAGCACCATCGTTTACCTCTGGTCTCTTTCATACTGGAATGCTTCGCCACTGATTGTCTTTACGTCGTATCAACTTGATGACAGGCATCACTCGACGTTGAGGGGTTCGCAACGGACTAACTCGGGACAGTTCTTGCTTGCACAAATCCAGTAAACTCTGTAACATGCCCGATCTCTCATGGACTTTGATTTTGGGGGCAGGTACTTTGTGAGCAGCGGCCACTGCCCATAAAGAGGAAGACGGTGTCATCTCTGGAGGAGAAGGTTTTGGAGACGCGGGCTTTCAATTTTTCATCAAATTAGGAAGAACATGTGCCAAATTGGGTTTGACTGGCATCACTAGCAACGGAGAAGTGGAAGAAGCTGAGGATACTAGAGACGCGGTCACTGTGGCGGTAGGTCGTTGCTTGCAAATGTAAGGTTGCGTCCTGGCTACAGTACCTCTCTTGCGCGTAGAAGCTGTTTTTCGTGGGCTTTTCTTTTTCTTTTGATAAGGACTTTTCTTTACTGGTCTTGACACCGTTGCTCTTCTTCTTTGTACGTCGGTGAGTGGCGTTTTTCTTGGGGAGGACTTTGGGGGCGTTAGGATCCCATTTTAAGAGGGAGCGAATGATGACACCTCCTAGAGAACTGCTACCTCCAGGTTCCAAAATTATTTGCTTTTTGGTTTGACTGTCTATCCGGGGATCGGCCAATTGCGTCAAGATTACTTTGTTTCTCTCAAAAAAGCGTTTGGTTTGATGTGGAATGTGAATGATGACTTGCAGTAATTGACGTGCTGTCACCGTAAACCATCGTAAGGCTTCTTTGAGACTGGCTTCTAAGACACGAGCACGTATTTGTGGAATTATTTTTCGCGACTGATGCCGTACAAGGCACGAATCAATTAGACGGGAAGATGAGACTGAAAGGACGTCATGTCGACGCTGTGTGAGACAGACCCAAAGTGGCAGATGATTTTTTAAAATAGACTTTTGTTCTTGTTGTTGTTGTTAAGTCGACCGCGGGGACATATACACAACAGGTCCTCCGTCATTGCACCAGTGGTGAAAGAGATGGATACGAAATCGCAAATAATCGGGGGTGGGTGGGTTTTAAATCTATGAGTAAATATGCATGTGGGGTTTGAGTGACATCGTCGTGAGTCAGCCAAGGCGTTCCTAACTGTTTGGCTAACACTTGCACTTGCGATTTATCTCTAGGTCTTTTAAACAAGACCATGTAATAAGCATTGAGACTGATGGTGCGATGGGCTTTACTTTGTTGAAACAAATTTTGGGTGATGTAAATGACACTGGCACTACGATGATGCCCTTTGCGCATAAACCACAGTTTAATGTCTTCTTCGTCTTCTCCTAACATGTCGTCGAAGATGACCAGATGTGTTTGACTGGGGTCAGACACGATCCCGTCGTCTTCGCCAGGAATGCCTTCCACAAACACGATGGAATCGCCTTGACTTTCTCGCAGAAGGCTGTACGCCGATTGCCACCCTTTGTAACACAACACGATCCGGTGAGGTGGACGATCGATCAAATGATATTGGTGTTCGATCACACGGTTGACAAATTCGGTTTTGCCTGAACCGCTGGGTCCTGCAATTAAAATGTTAAAGGGATGGCTAAGATACAAGGCCTCCCAACTGGTTCGATCTAAGTGTTCGTCGATGAGGAAGTGGAGGAAGAGGGAGCAGAGAAAGTAGAGGTAGCCATAGTAGTGCAGGGAATGTCACTTTTAACACGAAGACAGACAATACAAGAGATTTTATACTTTTTTCAGGACACGTTTATTGCAATCTTTAAAAGTGAACAACACGAAAGACGAAATACATAAAAACCAAATGGTTAAGTACATGCATGAAATACACATCCAAACGATTAAAGTGGAATATAAACAAGTCTCTGTACAACATTTTTGGTGATCAAGGTGTGGTGTCCTAGGGACAGTGTGTAATGTTCTTAGAGTCTCTACACTGGGCACAGTGACACAGGTGTCCTCCCGCAATGGCCTTTCGGGGAGGTCGATGACGGTCCTATCCTGAAGGGAGTGGGTTTCCTCGGTGACGGGTTCTTCTTCTTCTGGCATTTTCACTAACACAGGTTTAAAATTACTTTTTTCACTGAACGTTTGAAGTCAGGATTACAAATCTTGGGTATAGTGTGCCACTTCTTTTGTCGAAGCCTCGAATCCCAAACTTTTTGCAGTCACGTACATCTTTCCATTGAGGGTGTAAGTCACAGGCTACACAGACATCGTCGTATACATCTTCAGTACCTAAAAGTTGACGAATCTTTTTTTCCCGTAGAGTTCGAGAAGTATCGAGAAGAAAGTGCAAGGCTTTTAACAGAATAAGTTTTTCGTGTACATTTAAAGGGATCAGTTTCATGTTTTGAGTGGTATGTACTGTTCTTAAAGAGTCCACAAGGAATCGGCTGGTAAACGAAATCCTAGAAAGCAAGTCACTATGACACACACCACACGTCGACCCTAATTCAATGGACACAGTCCTTGTAAAATGCGATGGTAATCCTCCACCGTTTGGATACTGTCATTGATTTCCTTCCAAGGAATCTGTTTTATCACGAATGCTAAAGGTCGTGGCATGGTAGCCCGTTTTTATACCCTCTTTTGTCGAAAGCAATAAGTGTACTTTCTGCACAGAGATGATCGTACTCCAATGGCGAAACTAAATGGTTTAGTCACTAACATGCACATCACACACCGTTCAGAAGTTTCCTCTTAAACTAAGTTTACGTTGTGTAAAAGATTTTGTTAATCCTCTAACTCTTCTTCTGGAATTCGTTGCAGTATGTCTACCTTGTAGTAAAAAGCAATCACTAACAACAATCCAATCCTTATTGTCCGGGAGTAGTTCATCAATGTCTGACCACTTGAACATTTTATCTGAATCAGTTCTCTTATAGCATTTAGGTACCAGTGGTTCAAACATCGGTGATGTAACGGATGCAATTGTTCGTTGCGTTTCACTTGCATTTTGACCAAACTCTCGGTAAATGCGTTCTCTCAAATCCATAGGTAAACCACGAATGTTCTCTTGTAAAGTATCCAAGACCATGTCAACTAGTGTTTATATCCACGTTGAGGGTCACTTCTAATTGTCCTTATTTTATTGAAAAATTTCTCCTAGAGTGAAAATAACGGACTTAGTGTGTAATGTCTGACCACAGCCATTCAGGGTAAAGGTCAGGAATGGTAATAAAATCTTCTGATGTAAGCGGTCTAAAGCAGAAAAATCGGATCAACGAAGACTTGATCCAGGGAAATCTGACTTGTTTGTTGACTTTTGTCAATTTGATCTTGTGAATTTCTCGACATAAAAGTTCCTCAGTCACCAATTGAGATTTTGCTCTGGCAAGTCCCTGCCAAACTTCCTTGTAGATCTTCTCTTGCAATTCGTTTGATAATCTTTTGAATATTATTTTTTAAATGGTTAAATACTTGTCTAGGTGTTGTCCAATGTTTGACTCCTAGCCAAGTTGGTTTCTTAAACGACATGGTATGCCACTTCAATGACTAGGCCCCGCTAAAGGTAGGTAGTGACAGTGAGGAGACCATCGAGCATGTTCAAGGTAAGCGGAATCTTTCTGCTCCCACTGGTGAAGTGACACACTGAACCACTTGGCTTTATCCCCATCGTCCAAGTACATAAATCCGGCTCTAGCTAATTCTTCGGGGGTAGGTCCTCCCGGATATTTTGGCCATTTTCCTCGGAAGGTTTGGAATCTACTTTCAAGTCGCAGTATTCAGGCAAACACACAGAGAACGAATATTCCTCTTTCACAGATTCATTTTGATGAGGGTACGGTGAAATCCGCAGGAGTTTACGCAGGGTTGGATGAAATCTGTAGGGTGGTGGACACATGGTTTCACGATGACATCCACCACGAAAACCAGTAAAGTGAAAAGGTGTACGATCACGAGTGGCATCGCTTTCGCATCCGTCAGGATTGACACGCACAGCATCACTTTCCATGGTAGATATGGTAGTAGTACTCATAGCAAAATTCCCATGATGTGGTACTGAATGGCTGAGGTCATAGCGTACCCTGCACTCGCAAGGCACAACATCGCACTCCACTTGAGAATCACAGAACTTGAATGGTGTGGTCAGTTTGTTAGCATTCATCTTTCTCACTTGGTGTTGGTAGTAACAATGAACTATCGGTTTTGGACGTTGTCCCTTTTTATATGCTGGCCAATATCAACGTGACCGTACGGTAAAGTGAAGTGGTTGGGAAGCCGTACTCGCTTCTGGTACACGATTTGATACACGTTTTCCAAGGGTCGACTGACGATTTGGTGTGTGGGTGAACGTACAATCTTGTGAGGTTCTTAGGTGGTCTCTTTAAAGTTTCCATCCTGTCCAGACTGCAAGGCTTCTTTCAATACGCCAAAGTTCATCAATTGACCGGTGCGATAACTGAGAGTCAATCCTTTCACTTTACACTCCGTGTGCTCTTCTCCTTGTGGGTCTCAGTATTCGTAGCCGTAATTTTGAGGACCGCCACTAGCAAAACTTGCAGGCTCCTAAAAGATCTCCATCGATGACAGGGTGACAGTGCCACAGGCGATCGATGTAGATGCAACTGTCCGTGTCAAAATACAGTACTCGATCTCCTAATAGTTCTAAAGCTTCGTACAATTTTAAGTGAACATGGGCTGTCATGTAGACCGCAATGATGACATTTCCAAGTTCGCCGGCTTCTACAAAGTCCAGTTCTTCTTCATAATTGACTAAGATCAAGTCCTCACGAATGACGTCCACGTGTTTCATGTATTTGGTTTTGTCGTGAATCATCTGGAAGTAGCGGGATGGTTCTGTCAAATACTCCGTCTTGGATAAACACGGTCGTTGAGTCATTTTGCCCCACAAACAATTCAAAATCACTTTCGCAAACGATCGTCTTCTTTCGTTTTTCGTGGTCTAAAGTGATGCCTTCCTGCCCCCAGTATTTGTCTCTGAATTTCATTTGCTCTTCGGGAGTGTGTCATCAGGAAGGATAGCCACTGGCTTTTTGTTCAAGTTTCAAAAAGGCATCCACGTAGTCTGCTAGAATGCCTTTCTGCGTCTCGTCATCCTTGTGGTACTGTTCTGTCTTGGGAAAGTGGTAAATTTCGTACACTTCTAATAGTTGGTATCCCAAGTCCAGAGTTTTAAACAATTCCACGCTGACCCAAGCTCCCGTCAAGGCGCGTTATTCCTGAGTGTGCTCACAAGGTCGGTCTTGGTTACACGTTTCGGCACAAGTACGGCACAAGGAAACATCAGTTTTCCTTGGCAATGGTGAAGTAAAACGGGATAGTACAAGTCCGTGGGAGGCAAGACTTTACATTTGATCAGTCCTTCGTATTGTCTAATGTTGTCCAGGTCGATGTATTCCGTCAGCAATTGCGGGTGCCCTGCGTGGAAGTGACAATATTTGCACACGTAAGGATACAGCTAACACACGTCCAAGTATTTGATTTCTTCTCCTTTCTCCTCGTCGGCTTGGTACAACAGACAGGTGGTATCCGTCCGCCCCACGTACAAGCTGTTTCTCGGGTTCAGAGGGTCCACCAACTTATAACTTTCCACGATTTGTTGAAACTCGGGATCGGTTTTCAAACGGTGGTCGTACTCGTGTTCGCACATTTCTACCACTTGGTATCCTTGCTGTTCTAACTTTAATAGCCGCTGACAAGTGGCCTGGTACAAGTCTTCCATGGTCCTTTGTAAAAATTGATTTTTAGTGCCACGTTGAGGGTAACAGATGGGACATCCGTGATATAAACATCCGTTAAACTCGTACTCGATCTTAGGATTTTTCCCAAGCATCCACGGAACACTAAGGAACTCGCTTTGGCAATGGTGCAGGTTTCTTTCAAGGGATCGATCCCTCCGTGCTCCATGAAAGGTTCTCGAAATATTCCATAGCAACGCCGTAAAATGTCCACGTCGGAACGACAATATTTTAACATTTCTTCCTGAGAGTCGAAGGGGTCCGAGGCGTGAGTGTGATACCAAGCGTGAAAGCTTCTCGTTGTTCGGTACGCATGTTGTCGGGATCGTAGTAGTGAGCCTCAGGCAAATGGGGTTGAACCGCGTGTTGACTGGTTTCGGTATTGAAAAAGTGCGGAAAACAGCCTTTGGCCATTTCTGTCATTCCTAACGTTTAAGGCATTCGACTCAAAGGCATGGCCAAGTAACTCATCGAATCTTTAAACTGCACTTGGCCCACTTCCATTAAAATGATTTTGGTTCCGTTCAAAGCCACTTTAGGACGTTCGGAACTTTGTTCCGTATAGTATTTGAGAGAAAACTGTCCATCGTATCCCGAGAAATTGTGATCCATCACCGTGGCATGGGGATGACAATCTCCGTAATGTTCGATGTCCTCTTGGCTCCACGTCTCGTAGATGGGGTCTAAGATCTATTGGGCAAAATCGGTCAGCGTTTTCGGTCCCCGAAAGACTTTTTCATGTCCTCCAGGAATCTTGCTGCAGTGAGGGCAATGGCTAAAGATAGGCTCTTGGATGCACTTCTCGCACGCTCGGTGAGCCACACAGAAATTAGGAATGTGAATACCTGGCTCTTTCATGCATTCGAAATCGAAAAAGATGAAATTCCCTTTCTTCTGGTCATCTTCCTCCTCTTGTTTGGAATGGTAATTTTGAATGTAGCATTCTTGTTCCAAGTCCACGATTTGGTGACAAATGTGACATCGCTTCTTTCCTGAACATACGTGCGCCTTGGTATTATTGGTACGTATCACGTGTCCACAAGTAGGGCACAATCTCAGGAGTTGACACGCACTTTTCTGCTGTGAACATCGCGTCTTCAGATGTTGTTGGTAACAGGTAGGGCTGAAAAGGTGCGCTGACAAGCTGGACAATTCATTCGTTGTTGTCTTTCGTCCAGACAGGGTTTAGAGGCCAAACATCCCTCACATTTTAATCCACAATGTTTGTGTTGCTCTCGATTGTTATAGCCATGGTCACATTTCTCACAGTAATAACTGTATCCCAGGAATCCGGTGATACTGGTAATGGCATCGAAATGTTCATCGTCATGATAGACGTGAATGTATTTTCCGTGTTTGAAATCTTTGCCTCGAAACAACAGAGGTCCGCGCACTTTTTGAAGGTGCACTTTCAAGGTGTAGCGTGGAGCCAAGACGTCTTGCAATTTTTGCATTTCAGGAATGCCACAGGGTGTGTATTTGGATAGCCTCGCTTTCTGTAACAGGAGTTCTGCTTCTCTTCGTTGTTTGGCTCGGTCCGATTGTCGAATGTTCTCCCAGGCTCTTTTCCATTCTGCCGTGCTGTTCTTGTCGGCATACGTTCGTCCCACGTCAATGGCACGGGCTAAACACATCTGGTCTTGAGTTTTGTTAATTTGGACGAAGCTCTTTTTGGTGCTGCGAATGTCGTCCACCAATTTCACTTTTTTGTGTTGTCCGGTCCCTTGGGGAAGAGACACGTGGGTCATGAACATTGTCGCTTTTCCATCGGTGATGTGAAACTTTGTCGTTGGATTGTTGCACGTGTTGATTCTTGTCGATGACTTTGGAAGGCGTAAGTTCTGATGGGCTGCTGAACTCGATCCAAACGGGGGCCTTGAAACTGTCGTGATGAATGGAAAGTCTCAAGCGATCGTCTTCTTTGGCTTCACTTTGCTGTTTTAGTCTAGTTAACAAAGAATCCCACACATCGGTGATGAACCCCTCTGCTTTCTCCAGTGGTACGTTGGCCTTGAAATCTTTAAACTTCACCGTGTACGTGTAGGCCGTGGTTCTAAATTTTGTAGAGGAGCGTTTGTCCGTCTCTCGAATGTGGTAGTACTTTTCAGGGTTTAGTAGTGGTTGTGGTGGACTTTGGTTTGGTGTAGACTGTCTGGGCCTGGATTCTGGCTCACTCATGTCATCTTCAAAATCGCTGGCATGAATTTGAGCCAAGAATTCAGCTACTGTGCGAGGCGATAAGTCACGTTTCTGTCTCTTACTTTCTTCTCCTTTCTTTACGAAATGATGCGATCGTTTCATTTTGACTGCAAAAAGTAAAATGACTACATTTTAAACGCCATGGGTTCCTATATTCATGTCAGACCAGTGTATATATAAAGGGCCAGTGCCTTTCCTCCCAGTATTCATTTCACTCTCAAACCTACCAGAAAGATGGAAGAGCCCACACAGATCGAACTTCTGGTCAGAGCTTTGCGAGGTTTCATACGAAAGTTTTCTTCTGACAAGCCAACGGACCACTCCCCCTCCTTTCGTGATAAAAGTCAAGATACTTGCTATATCTGTCAGAAGAAAGGGCATTGGGCTATAAAATGTCGAGACCGTCAAAAAAGCAGGACAGGTGTCAAAAGAGACAAAAGTCTAGATACCTGTTATCATTGTCAAGAGAAAGGACATTGGTCTTCAGACTGCCCTAAGAAACAACAGAAGGAAGAGGTAGAGATGGGTTCCGAACAGGAAGAAGAATAAGAGGTGCTCTCGGCAAAGGAAGAACCCCGACACGTGCAGAAAGAGAAAAACGAGAAGAAAAGAAGACGAGAAAAACGTAAGGAAGAAGAGGAGGAGAAACCTGTGAAAGTAAAGAAATTCAAAAAACTGAGAGAGTGAACAAAAAAAGACAAGAAGTCTATGAACTTTTTAAAGTGTTGTGACATTGGATTGTAAAATTTGTACCAGAATAGACCAGACAGATAAACGTAAGTGTCTCCTGGTTTTGATTTTTAGAATAAGGACCTACACTCACGCACTCACACACGTATATGATGGGGTGAAAATGTATTTTTGAGTTTTAATTGATTTTGGCAAAATGAACACTATCTCTTTTCGAAAGAAGTGGGTGGCCTTGAAAAGGACCGTTGGGTGTTTTTTTGTTTTTGTTTTGTTTTGTTTTTTTAAAGAAACAAATTCAGGAACGGGAAGCAATCAGCTTTAACTGCCTTAAGCCATTGCCATGGCCAAGGCCTACTTCTGGACCTGCTCCTGTCGATGATTTGGTAGAAATCACTAGGGCGGGTATCTCAGGCGTAGTAGGTGTGTGAACAGGGTTGGTTTGTTTGGCTCGGGAAGGGCTTTTTCTCTTGGGTCGTAATGAAGAAGTCTGATACATTTGTTTCAGACTCCTTAACTCTGCCAAAATGTCCACGAGTGCAGTCACCGTTTGAGTTTCACTGTTCTCCTTCTCTCCTAGACCTTGTTTCTTCTCTGCTTCTTCTTCTTCCTGTCGTTTCCTTCTTGCCTCTTCTTTTTGTTGTTGCTGTTGAAGGAAGAAAGCTTGCTCTGCTTCTTTCTGCTGCTGTAAAAATTTCGCCAATTCTTTTTTCTGTCTCTGTTTAAAATCCTCGACGTGTGGTAAAGAAGGAGAAGGTGGCGAAGTTGCTCGTACCTGAACAAATTCTTGCGAAGAAGAGAGAAAATCCACTAAATCCCAATTAAAATCGACCTTTTCTGGAAGTAGACCTGTGTTGACTTTGGTAGCCGCTGCTATACCATCGCTTCTCGTCTCTACGGCCGGTGTATCTCAATTCATCGTCTTCTTAGTTTCTGTCATGTTTGAAAACAACGTCGCATCGATTCACTGCGCACAGACGCTAGCGCACCTATATAGGGAATGCGACGTCACAGGCATCTTTCCGGATTGGAAGACAGACTCCGCGCTGTGACTGAATTTTGTAACGCGCGTTTGGATTGGTGAAAAATCGCAATCCGTTTCGATCCGCTCTTCCACTATAAATAACCGCGGTTCACTTCATTCCCTTCACCTGTTCTCGTCACAAGATGTGGACAAACGTAGAATCATCTACTCTCGTATCGTCGATTCTGTTCCGTAGGGACTTACCCATGTATGTCAAATCATCATGGTCCATTACCCAGATCACCGATACGACTCTTTGGAAACGAAGGATCTATGTGGAGAGACAAGGATGTCTGAAGAGAGTCCTCATCTAGGGCCCAGAGGTTAGACGAAGTTTGAGGAAGAGAAGAAGATCCGTAAGATGCCCTCTATGTTAACGGAATACTGTTAACAAAAAAACCAAAGGCTCTTTTCAGGGCCACTCCACTGCGTCGAAAAGATTTATTCTTCCTTGCCAAAATTTTTTTATTAGTCCATTTTATATTTAATGTGTGATAGATTGATGTTCATCAATCTATGGTTGTGTTATATATGTCTATGTCTCTACTGTATTTGTCTCTACCTAGGGTAGCGCGTGTTCAGTTCAGTCACTTGCAACATTGTTGCCGGTACCGTGACGTCACCTCACCTGTTCCATTCCTATTGTCCCTATACAAAACCCAACCTTTTGTCTTGACGCTATAGTGGCCCAGAGTTCATTTTGACGCCAAAGTAGCCCAGGGAGTATTTTGACGCCAAACGTGCCCGGGGTTGGGGTGGGTCTGTAATGTATTCTCCATTGACGCCAAAGTACTACTTACTGTACCTGCACTGAGGATGTGACTTACTGGGATGATAAAATACCCCGAAGAAAGGATCAAAATGCATATTTTAAATTATTAAAAGTATATTGCATATACTTAATATCAACTAAAGAGTAACAAAAAATAAAAATGTCAAACGATCATCTGTGTTACCTTGATAAAATTATTTTTCTCTGCATTATGTTTCTCAGCATTGTTATAATTACACTCCATAAAGTAGAGTTGGTAAATCAACTTTTTCCTATCGGTCACAGGAAGTTGCTGATTGTTGTCTTTGTTGGAACAATGTGGTAAATACAGAGTTTCTATCAGCTAACCATCTTTTCAAAAAGCAAAACAGGAAGCTTATAACCTCAATTAAAACTGGGAACAGACTGTATTTGTGGAAACATTTTCTACAATGAAAAGCTTATACAAGTCTTTACTAACAAATTAATAAAGCATTATTGGGAAATTCCATTAGGATTTTAATGAGTAAAGAAATTGCGAAAGCCTGTAAAAGTTAATATGGGATGCTGTTGTTTTAGAGTTCACAAGCACCTTGACATTAAGCTGTTTCAGCTACATTATTTTCTGCTGACACCAATTTAAATGTCGATTACATGTGTATATATCACTGCCTGGTCTCGGAATGGCCGATGGCATCTTGTTACAGAGAAGGTTTACGAAAACCAACTTTTGTGCAGACTATGCACTTCGTGGTTCTCTTTGATCATATATGTGACCAGATGGTAAGTATGTGTTAATAATGATCACAACGTTTCAAGTGAATAGTAAGTTAATTTAATATCTTTTTAGAAAGTATTAGCTGCTATTATTTATCAACACATGTTTTGTATTGATATTGGTTGTATTTTACATATAAAAATTGCTAAAGAAATACATCTAATCTAAGGTTTTAGGCAGTTTAAGAATCTACTCTAAACAAAGATATTGTTTTTGCTTAATAATTTAAGACTAGTGCACAGAAAATGGACATGTCAACCTTCAGCACGTAAATGGTTTACTGTCTTTTTGCCAGATAAACTTGGCATTCAACATAAATTGTAAGTTATGACAAGAATGTTTTATTATTAAACGATTTAAAAATTCATCTTTGTAATTAAATGATAACGTTAGTCAAGCACATTTTGAAATTTCGTCTAGTTTTATATTCTGATTACTCTTTGAAGGTTCTGACTGAAAATAGTGTTCCTCGAAAATGAATTTATTAAGTACATACATTTGCATTGACCCAGAGATGTCCAACGAACATAAGATTTTTAACTTTTTTCTTTTAAATCTTGATTTGATGTCTCCCATTATTTTTTTAGCATTTACATCTGTTCTTAAATTAAACCCAGTTTAAAGATATGATCTCTCAAACTTACAGAGTGTCTTTAATATTTTGTTTTTAGGTTTAACACGGAATGATGTCTCTAGCACAAAGTCTGTCTGAAATGAGACTTCTTTGTGTAACAGTAAAGCAGTGTAAATTTACCTGAGACTTCCTTGTGTAACAGTAAAGCAGTGTAACTTTACCTGAGACTTCTTTGTGTAACAGTAAAGCAGTGTAACTTTACCTGAGACTTCCTTGTGTAACAGTAAAGCAGTGTAACTTTACCTGAGACTTCCTTGTGTAACAGTAAAGCAGTGTAAATTTACCTGAGACTTCCTTGTGTAACAGTAAAGCAGTGTAACTTTACCTGAGACTTCCTTGTGTAACAGTAAAGCAGTGCAACTTTACCTGAGACTTCCTTGTGTAACAGTAAAGCAGTGTAAATTTACCTGAGACTTTCTTGTGTAACAGTAAAGCAGTGTAAATTTACCTGAGACTTCCTTGTGTAACAGTAAAGCAGTGTAACTTTACCTGAGACTTCCTTGTGTAACAATAAAGCAGTGCAACTTTACCTGAGACTTCCTTGTGTAACAGTAAAGCAGTGTAAATTTACCTGAGACTTTCTTGTGTAACAGTAAAGCAGTGTAAATTTACCTGAGACTTCCTTGTGTAACAGTAAAGCAGTGTAACTTTACCTGAGACTTCCTTGTGTAACAATAAAGCAGTGTAACTTTACCATTGGTATACACGTACATGGCAAACTCTTTTATAAGTCTACCTAATTTCTAGTGCAGAAGACGTGGTCTCGAGAGTGTGGGTGGACCAAGTCTATACCTTTAAATAGCGTAAAATAGCATTATTATGTTTATGAATGGTATTGTATTTATATTTAGTTTGGAACTATTTACTTCATTATACAGTTTCTTTTTTTTAAATCATTGCTAAATTAGATATATACTCCAGTATAGTAGCAAAGGCATATGAGTGATACCCTTGCATGTCAATCCGTACTTCATTCCATCACATCTTGGCAAAGTTTTGCTTTTAGGTTATCGTGGAGTGATGGAAGCATCACTGGTCAATGAACACTTTTTGTTTTGCAAAGATTTTTTTTTTTAACAAATAATACATGTTTTTTATATATCGTATATAAAACATTGCTTTTAAAAATGTATTTCGTGTTATAATCGAAACAGGATTATTAAAGATTGAATTAGAGGAAGGACTGGAGTGAAGAGTATCAAAACTACCTACTGTACAGGGGATGTTCTCCATGGTTCTCTTCGACATTGTTTGTCAGCGGAATGTAAATGTGTGTTCTGTTATGCTCGATGTGTTCAATATCTGTTATTTTCTTTTCAATTTTAGCAATTTGATATAATAAGTCATTCTGCTACTTTTTAAAAGAAATCTGTAATATCTTTTATTTTGGCATTTTTGTATTGATTTTGTGTCAGTAGCTGTAATAAATAGACAGGTACTAAAATGAGTCATCAGATTTGAAATTTTGGTCACTTATGAATTTCCTAAAAAACTATTAAGAAAATATTAAACTGTTAAACAATGAGTGGCAATCTCTACAACATGTAAATGATTTCTTGTCTTTTCACCCAATAAGCTTGGCACTCAACATAAAACCGTAAGTTTTGATCAGCAAGCCCCAAAATAAGAGAACTTAAATATTGAAAAATTCTATATTTTAACGAAATGGTAAATTTATTCAACGACATATCGTTTTTGCAGATATAAAGTTTTTGAAATATTTCCTACTCTTAAATTGTTATTACTTTTTGACCGTTTGGTAGAAGATAGTATTAATGCAAAATTAACTTATTTAGTACACATATTTGCATTGGCCTAGAGATGATTGGCCTATTCCGGATGTTCAGTATGTGTTTCTTGCAAATATTCGAGTGATATTTCCAGTTTTCTTTATATAGTTTGAATAGATGTTCTGTAAATCTTAACATACTTAAAGAATTAAAGCCCGCCTGATTTCTGTCATAACTTTAAGCAGTAAACAAGATGTCTAGATAGCAAGAGTTCAAGGTCAATCTTGTTACAATAACACTGTGTCCAGTAATTTTTCATTAGGATTAATGGCTTGTTGGGTGGTGGGGTGGTTTTTTTCCAGAGCACACTATCGTGACATAGGTCTAATTAAATATGTATAAAGGAGACTAAGGAAACAATTATTCATTCGTGTTGTATGATCTGTCTCTGAAATCATTTATAGTTGCGTGCAGGTATCACACCTTGCTTGTCGATCCCTGCGTCCATACTTTCAGATATCTCGCATACCTCCAACTAGCACACCTTGCCTGTCGAGCCATGCTTCCATCCTTTAATCCATCGGATATTTCCCGTAGATCCATTTTCCTATCTGTCACACCTTGCTTGTTGATCCATACTTCCATGTTCTTAGACATCACACATTGCCTGTCTATCCATACTTCCATTCATCACACCTTGCCTGTCAATCCATATTTCCATCCACAACACCTTGCCTGTCAAATCACACTTCTATCCATCAACTTTGTCTGTCAATCCATTTTTCCATCCATCACACCTTGCCTGTCAAAACCAAACTTCCATTTATCACACCTTACCTGTCAAACCATACATCCATCCATCACACCTTCATGTCAATCCATACTTTCATCCATCACACCTTGCATGCCAGTCCATACTTCCATCCATGACTCCTTGCCTGTCAATCCATACTTCTATCCATCACACCTTTCCTGTCAATCTATACTTCCATCCATGACTCCTTGCCTGTCAGTCCATACTTCCATTCATCACACCTTGCCTGTCAATCCATACTTCCATCCATGACTCCATACATAACACCTTGTCTGTCAATCCATACTTCCATCCATGACTCATTGCCTGTCAATCCATACTCTATCCATGACTCCTTACCTGTCAATCCATTCTTCCATCCATCACGCCTTGCCTGTCAGTCCATACTTCCATGCTTTCAGAATCACACATTGCCTGTCTGTCCAAACTTCCAGCCATGACACCTTGCATGTCGATTCCTGCTTCCATCCATCACACCCTATATTTCGTTCCATACTTTCAGCCATCACACATTGTCTGCTGATTTATACTTCATATTTTCAACCATCAAACATTTGGTTTACATCAAGAAGGTATTTAAAACTGTTATCTAATGTGAAGGTCTCTGAAATTACGTTAATATTCTGTTCATTTTAAACAGAATTAATCATTAATCGCAGAGGAACCAGCACGGTGGTGGCGTATATCCTAGCAAACTACAGTAACTCAGTGTAGACAAATTCAAACGTATTAGTTTAAACATTGTTTTGTCACAATATAATAGTAGTATAGCAAAATGGGGGTTCTGGCTCACTTTCATCACTGTGTGATGAAGGAGTGAGTAAAGAAAAACCCACCATGAGACTATACTACTGGGTTATGGGGGTTCTGGCTCACCTGTAGTTCTGGCTCACTTTTTTCGAGGAAAATGGCTCACTTTGTATGTGATAAAAGAGTGAGCACCCATGAGTCTGGGTTATGGGGGCACTGGCTCACTTTAACGTAGGTGTTCTGACTCACCTGCGATCGATGCAGTTTCTGGCTCACTTCTTTTTCAATGGACCTGTGTATTAGAGATGCATTTTGCATTTTAGCGAAGATGTCTCTTCCGTATTACCCTTGGAGTGTAGATAAATTGGGACTGAGTGAGGAGAGCCCTGATAAAGGGTTGGAATTAAGTGAGGAGGAGTCTCGTGAATGGTTGAAGCGTGCGAAGGAGTTGATAGCGTACGCGAATAAGGATATGAGGTATGTGCCTGAGATGCCTTATTGTGAAGTGAGTGAAGAGGAGGAGGAAGAGGAGCTGGTGAAGCGTAGTCACAGTCATCAGCGTCCAGTGCTCCGAAACAATCGGCAGTATTGCATCAAAAATAAGTTGAAGCGTTTTCATTTGTCGGAGCCTGAGCGAAATGAGTTTTATTACTGGATGAATAAGGTGACTCGAGTTCAGTTGGTGGATCGTGCGAAATTCATAAAATTTGAGTATGTGTTTAAGCGTATCTTCGAGAAGATGGGTCTTGACGAGCATGCTTCGAAATGTAAGACCGCCTCTGGGAAGAGTTTTATGGAGGAGTATGATAAGATTGTTTCGGAGGCGTTATCTTAGAGAAGCGGTGGGAATTCAGGAGTTGAAGTGTTTAGAATAGCCAAACCACTTGACGAGCGATTTTTTCCCTTTGGTAGAGATAACTGTTTCAACTCTGACGACACCCTGGCTTGCTTTTGTAATTCCTGCTCGTAAAAAGATCCTTGGATGGGTTCTCCTGAGGACTCTTGGAGGGGTAGGTGATGGGAATGGCTTTTTGAACGGTATCGACTTCTTCGGTCCAATGAGGAGTGTATCCTTTTCCGAACTTGGATTTTTGTCTGCTGATTCTGACGTGATAATCTGCTTTGAATTTGGATCTAAAAAATAAGGCGTCTTCGACCTATTGTATTTGGGTTTGGAGGAGGCTTCTGCTGAGTCATTCGAATGTTCGATGCCAGGTCTGATTGCAGTGGTTGACGAGGTCTGGGAGGAACTCTAAGTATCGGTTGGTATTATCGCTGGTGAATCTTTTCCACATGCGATTTCTGAGAGTTCTAATAAATTCGTTCGATGACACAGGCCTTGATAGGATTATGAGTGCTGTACAAGGTGATGCTATTTTGTTTAAGCCAATCTGAGACGGTTTTGTTACAAAATTCACTCTCATGATCTGCCCAGAGTTTATGAGGCTTTCCTTTTCTTATGAGACTTTCCGGTGCTTCCACGATAGATGTTTCGGTTTGTTTTTGAGAGGAATGACCTAGGCATATTTACTAAAGACATCAATAAGAGATATTCGAGATCGAAGTTGCTTAAGACCTTTTTTCTCATGCCTTTGCCTCGCATGGTTCCATGCAGCTGGAGTCCTTTACCGAGCCCGAGCAATCCTGGCAGTAACGATCCAGCTATGCCTGCTTATAGTGGACCGACAAATCCTCCTTGTTTGGACAGTTGAGAGGCAGACAAGTTCAGAACGAGGCCTTTCCGAGCTGTCTTACGTTTATTGACAGAAGTCGCTTGACGATGCTTCAACATGAGCCGATCGGGTCCGACGAGTGCCGATGCTTTCAATCTGATCGAGGCGGGTCTTTTGTTGGTGGCTGCCACAGCGATACTTTTTTCTGCTTGGAGACAGCGTGACTTTTATTGGAACCTACAACATGATGTTATATGAAATCCTGTTATTTTGGGGGTTTTCGTTTTGCTGGTTTGCGATGGGATGAGGTCTTTTGCCGTCAATAAGCTTTGTTTCCGCTGCCCATGACTGCCTTTTGAGCAGCTCCGGTGAAGGCCCCTGTAGCTACAGCCAGTCCTAACGGTGCCAGGACCGAAGCAAATAACTTAGCAGCCATGGTCTTGACGAAGGAGATAATGGTAGCTGCATTGCCCTGACCGACACGTCTGGATGACATTTTCCTAGGCATGGTTTGGAAAACAGAAGTTTCTATACAAGGATATTCATTTTTCCGTTGAGGACGTCCAGCGTCATAAATCGGTCTGAGGTGATCAGCGCGTAGAATAGGTAATCAGCTCCCGGGGCGACCGTCCATCGGATTCCGATGTCGGCAGGAGAGTCTTTGAAACGTTCGGAATGTTTGGAGACATCGAACTGGAAGATGGGATGCAAGTTAGTGAAATGATCCAATGAGCTCTGCGTGCCTGTATCCACGTCTTGATACTTCTGCATGGCTTCCATGAGCATTATGTACGCGCGAGAATAATTTCGAGTACCTACAGCGAAGTTGCATTCGAGTTCTCGCTCTGGATATTGTCTGGAGTTGATGCGAACGTGAATGCGAGACAGACAGACGCTAGTAAAGATGTGCTTGTTTTGAGTTTATGGTCGAAGAGCGTTGCGCTGCTCTGCCAGCTGAAAGGCGACAAAGACGTATTTGGGAAGTTCGCTGCCTGGATGGTGGCGACTCTCCACGACGTGGTTGACTGAGGCGCAGTAAATTTCTGCATGTAAATGCGATGTTATTAGAAGTACAGTTTCATGGTGAATCGGGATAACGTCGTCTCCAGTTCGAGCATGTACGCTGTGGATGGTGTGATTTTGGATATCCACAGCGATAACCACGTCATGGTAAATTGCCCATCGACAGGAACTGCGGATCTATGCATGTATTGAGCGAGTGAGTCTCTTTCCAAGACCAGCGTGTGTTTGAAACCTCTGAAGATCGTACGGATATCTCGACATACGCCGAAGATGCTGCAGAGCTGAAGCAACATGCAGAACTCGTGGCTAGTATCAATCAGATAACGTCGAACGGTGAATCCCACATTGTAGGTAGCATTACGTGTGAAAGCAAAATTGACTCTGAAATTTGCTCCGGTCACATTAAAGGCATCCGCCAC
Source organism: Megalonaias nervosa (assembly GCA_016617855.1). Taxonomy (NCBI): domain Eukaryota; kingdom Metazoa; phylum Mollusca; class Bivalvia; order Unionida; family Unionidae; genus Megalonaias; species Megalonaias nervosa. The sequence continues at coordinate 21,371 of JAECUM010010260.1, forward strand.
TCCTGCCACAGTAAGTAGATCTGTGGTAGCGGGAAATTCGTTGCTGACCGCAGCACCTGTGTTGGTATCTATGAACCACCACATCTTCGTAGCGCACGATCGCATGTAGTCATCGCTGTACATGATCAAGTTCGGGATGGTGCTGGCTTGAGGTAAGTAGCCGTTGATTTCTTCTACGGTCTGATTATTTAGTTGATATTGAGCCTACTTGAATAATGACCATCCGTTATATTGGAGCGTTATTTGCGCATTGGCCTCATAATCTCCTGGCGGGTTGGCGTTAGTTTGTATTTTCCTGCGAACTTCCAGAAAGGCCATATGGGGAAGCAGGTACAAATTTTCAAGGCGCGTCTCTATTTTTCGATAGGTGCTTGCTTTGAGATTGGTGATGTTGGTGTCCTGATGCTCCACGTACTCGTACTCGATGGTGGAGTCATCCAAGGGAGGATCATCGTTGAGTCGAAGATAATCTGGAGTGAAGTTCGAATACATGATGCTATGCTATAATAGTGTGATAAAAAATTTACCGTAATCGTTTTAAGCCATATGATGGCGCCAATGGAGGGTGTACCCTGTACCTTTCTATCCAAGTCCTATAAAATTCTTTCAGATCAATCGCTGAGGACCCTAGCCGTTTTTTTTTTTTTTTTTTTGAAGAGCCTGTTTAGCCTCTCTGGACACAGGCATGACTGCAGCGGTCATCGTTGATGACTGTGGCATGGTTTTGCTATTTTTCGTCCAACGGCCGTTTTCGCGGCAGAGGCTGCTCCGGTGGCACCAGCTTCGGCTGCCTTGAGAGCAATGGGAGCGGCTTTGGCAGCAATGCCTGGATGGGCTGCTTGTACGGAAGAAAACAGTGTGGGTAAAAATCAACTATCGATTTTACGTCGATGTACGCGTGAAGGTCTCATAGTTGCTTTATTTTATCTACGAACAATTTTTTAGGCGGCTTTTGGACGTACATGTAGGTAATAAGTGTTTCTTACGTTGTTATTGACGGCATTTCCGGACTGATCGGTCAACCACATGGCGATTTCCGAGATCGCGTAAGTGATGACGTAGTAAATGAAAGGATTAGGACGAATTTGCATGAGTGAGCCTAGAGGGACGTTAATCGAGGTAGAATAAATCACGTTGGAAGCTGAGCCAACGGAGGACAAGGATCCCTGAGCAATCGAGCAGTTGATGAGGATGCTATTGACATCGGTGATATTGACGGGCAGATCTCCTTCGTGCACTCCATTTTGGGTGAGAGAAGTCTCCGCGCTAAACCCCAGGAGAGATCCGATCGAGTTGTGAAATCGTACGATGTAATTTTCAGCGAGGGTGATGAAAGTACGAGAAGTAGAATAGTTAGGTTCGATTTTAATGTTGACCGAGACGTCTCCGTTGGCGGTGATCAGTCGGGATATTTTCGTGGCGACGTCCGTGATGTTGTATCCCCCGGGAGAGATCGTGGTAGTTTTTTGTTGAAGCGCGACGACGCACGAAATCGACTGCTGTTGGCTGTGACGTTGAAGAAGCTGTTCTAGATTTCGGCTGATATCAAGGCAGTTTCGTACGACGATTGCTGGTCTAGTTAGAGCGGAGGATTATACTTCACCGTGGACTTGACCGACATGGAATCGAACAACAGCGTGGTATCACTGAGAGCCATTCGATATCAAGTCCTCGTGCAAAATGCGATACTGATCTGATGTCACTAGTTTTTGATCCAGAAGATGATTGAGGATTTCCATCATTTCATTATCAATGTCCACGCCTACATTCCCTGCTTGTTTCGAGGCGATCAGTAACTTGAGACGCGAGACGATTTCGGAGGGAATATGAAAGTAGCGGATACTGCCTCATCGACGGAGTCCTTTTCCTTCTTTGGGTGTCCCTTTATATTCTTGATATAGCTTCCGATCCTCCTCAAGTTGTTTGGCTATCGTAATCAACTCTGGTACAGTCAGCACCTCTGCTTCTGTCAGCCACTACTGTTTCTTCTCTTCCGTATGAGGGGTGGGAGTACGCATCTCCTGCTCTTGGTAATACCCTCCATTTTTCCCCATGAACCCATTTTTGAAACTTCTCTTCCTGATTCTGTTTTTCAAGATACTCAAGATTCCTTCGCATGGTTTCTTCATCAAGACTCTTCTGTATTGAGGCCATTATTGTCTTAGCTGAGACTCGGGTAGCCCCCTTTTCAGGAAGACTCGCTGTGGCTCTTTCCTCTGTTGCCGCTTGTTCTTTGAATCGAGAAAGCCTCTAATCCGAGGGAATGGAGGGAGAATAGAAGACGGGAGCTCGAGCTTCTCAGTGATAAGCCTTTCTTCTGATTTTTTCCTCCTCTGCTAGGGATTTATTATATTCTCGGATAGTGTTGACGAGACTTAACATGCGCTCTTTTTCAGTTTCGTCCTATTTATGCCTCGCCGAAGCACCATAACTTTGGGTGACGTTGGTCATAAACTCACGTGTCTTTTTGAGAATAAAGTAATCCTTCGTCATTGACTTGGTGGGTCTGACGAAGTCTTGGATGATGGGAAGATCGCGTTTCACAAATTGTTCGAGCAATTGTGGATCGGGTTTTTTCGGTCATTCATCAAGCTGAATTTGCTCTCGGAGAAATTCATAAGCTTCGTTTTCCTTGGCCAGCTCATACTTGCGCATTTTTGCTTCTCTTCCTACAATGACCTTCTCTTGTTCTCGGTCTTCTGTTCCCAATTTTCTTCTCATCTCCGATAAATTTTCTCTCGTGCTTTATTCATCTTGCTTGAATTGTCGCAGTTTGGCCTTTTTTTTTTTTTTTTTTTGGTCTTTTCTTTGAGTACCGCATCGGCCTTGGCTATCATCTCGGGTATGCCAGTCTCGGGTGCTGCCCTAACTTCTGCAACAAGTCTTGCTGTCGTTGTTGAGTAGTTCAGCGTGTCCAATAACTGATCTTGCTTGATATCGTACATCGTTTTGGATTCGTCGAGTTTGGTCAGAATGGGCTTGAACAATTCTCCAGCCACATCGCCTTGAAAGGATTGTTGTCCTACTTTATCTTCGAGCACGCGTTGACGTAAAGCCTCCTGTTGGTCGATAAAATTCTTGAGGACGTCCTCACGCTGACGACGTGTGGTTACTTTGTCGAACGATATAGCTATACCAATCAGGAAGGTAAAATTCGTCAAAGCCATTTACGTTAGCGTTCTGGAACAACGTCAGCATGCGATGGAACGTCATGAAATCGTGTTTGGAACTCCACGTGGCTGCAACATAGCAGTCTTTGAATAGGGAGGAAGAGATGCCACGGCAGTGGTCTCTCGAGATCTCGTCGATGTCTCGGTTATCCAGTCCTGAAAACAAGAAAAAGAATCCCGTGTTTCGTCGGATGTACTTAGGTACGTCGTAGTATGACTGAGCCAGATAAAGGCTGTTAAAACGCTTGTGTCGCGAAATATGCTCGCAGATCTCAGTCATGTTCTCGCTGTCGATTTTAATGTCATTAAACACGATGATCTTATGCTAGTCTGAATCCAGTTCTTCTACAGCCTGAATCTCATCTGGAGCCGCGATCGTGAACACCTCATCCTCAATCGAATCTCCGAATCCGTGCAACGTGTGGTATTTGTCCTGATGACGATTGAGCGTGTAAATCACCACTCGATCTTATTTGAGAATGTTATTGAGGAGCATGTTTATGAGGAGATTGGTATTTCCCTGACTGGTCGGACCCACGATCATGTAATGACAATCTGGCATTAAAAAAAATGACGCGGATACTCTGGGGTGTTTTCCTTCCTGTCGAATTTAATGATGTTCATTTTCTATATACAATCATGTCGTACACCTCTATTGGGACGTTGATCGGATCGGGGAGCTTGTCAAGTGAGAACAAAGTCAGTCGCTCTGAGATACCATGGTGGGTCATCTCAATATGAGCGGTCACAGTCTCACCAATCTCGAAGACGTGAGTTATCCTCCTAGGGATGCCAACACCGCACGATGGTCTTACTTCAAACTCCTCGCGCAGACTAAATTGTCGTTGACGGGTGGCACGATGACAGGAAATCTTAACATGGGTGGCATGAGTTTGTACGGACTTCCTTCAGTGGCAGCAGGATCTTCTCAACCCGCGAGAGCTTCTGACAAATAGGTATCGCTGGCTGGTAAATATGATAAAACAGGGAGTACGATCAGCGGCAATGTGGCAGTAACGTGTACGTTTTCCGTTGCAGTTCAAGTGGCTGTACCAGTTGCTGTTCGCAGATACGTATGGACAGGAGGTGTCGTACGCAGATAACGACCAGCATGTGTTTAAGTAGACGACAGGAGTACACGGATCGCTGAACGAAGTCAGAAATGCGGGTAAATTATTGCTGGAAGAGGCCTACGAGTGACGGAAAGATCACGAGGTGAAACAATCTCATCTGTCGGTGGGTTAAATGCGGAAGAAGCAGCTCAGAGAGGCCGTCAATCGATACTGGACGATCTTTAAATTTTGCAACGATAGAGAGTCAGCGCGATTAGTCAAAAGCATCGAAGGTCTCGTTCAGGGTATCATTCACGAATTACATCCAGACCTCGTAGACTCCCTCGTGAAAACGGGCTATGTCAAACGACAACAATTTGGTGGTCGAAAGGAAGACGACGAGGCTCACAAAAAAGATCACGAGTGCATGGACAAAGTAGTCTCCGGAAAATGCTTTTACGGTGATCGAGCTCTGCGTGGGTCTATCAACAAACCTAAGTTTTTTCAGCAAGTAGGACTGGAATACAAGGACTTGAAGACGATTATGGCGGTGATGGCGCTCGACGATCGAGGTGGTAGCGATGATGAGGTACCTAAAGCTTCCGAGTTTGATCCTCTTCAATACTTGGAGGCTCAGTTTTACATGCATATGTATCATCACCGTGGAAAGATCGAGACAGAAGTTCTCGCAACAGCGTTTCGTTAGCTCGAAAGTAACACCCTACCTAAAATCGAGCTGGAACTTGCCAAAATCACTAGGGTGCCTAAAGGATATTTTACTACATATCTGCAAGTTTACCTGCAGAGCAGCGTTACGAACTAGAATCTTATTACCATCGGATAGTTTATGTCTACAAACATGCGTACTGACGTTACAAACGCATCCTGAGAGTCATTTCGATGATTCCGATTATCGTGACGACTACGGGAGCGATGGCTAATCCGATGATGTTGATTTTATCCGGAGCTAGACTGACCACGCAGACGCTGACGAAACGCATTGAGCCGCGGATACAAGCCAAAAAAAAAACAAATAGTACCTATCAGGCCATGCTGACCTATCAGAAAATGCTCAACAAGATCCGCTTGTATCTACGCGGAGCTCCTTTTGACATGACGTTGCTAATCAGTGAAATGAGAACCATGGACGACCTCATCGTGGACATGGTAGGTAATCAATGCGTGTTCCTCGGCCGATTCGAAAAAAAAATCTACTATCAAAAGTATAGAGAGAATGTCTGACGAAGAGGTCTTTTTGACTGACGTGATCTTGCATCATCCCAAAACGCTCAACGAAGCTATTGCCAGGGTCTTACGAAATCACGTGTATGTGAACATGGAACGAACGCTGACAAAAGTACATGGAGCAGTGCGATGACATGCCACATGCACGCGAGAGCAACGGACGAAATTAACCCAAGATAGCGTCGTGAAGATCTACTACGACAATCATCTAATTAGGCACCACTGCATGTGATGTCTGAGTGAAAAAACGCTTAAAAAGTTTTTTAAATTATCTTAATATAGAGACATGGAAGACGTAGAGAAGGGGGTGTCAGACCATACGCGGTATATGACCTACGTCATCGTGGAAAATCAGAAAGATCTCGAGGAGGCCATCGTTCACGCGTTCCATCTCAGCACCGATATCAACGTGAATCTCACGCTCACTAAAGTCGTAGGCACAGGACATGATCTCGTATTGCTCACGGCGGAACAGCAGAAAAAGCTCTACGACAGTGGCACGCTCAACATATTCTACGATAAAGGACTCTTGTTCAAGCACTGTATCTCCTGCATGCATCGAGAATAACTCCTCAAGTTGCTGTACAGATCAGTAGAATAACATAAAAAAGGAGTGAAAACATGGTTTTTGAAATGTTTTTTGCTATCCGTCAGGTCGTATCTCTAACCTGCACAGTCGAGATATCTCTGTTGAGATGAAAGAAGGAATATCCGATGGGAACGACTCCCCGATGAGCTTCAAACACAAAACGATGACGATACATCGTAGCCCTCACTTCATGGACAAACACATGAACGATGGAATAACCGGTCATGCTAAACCTCACCACGTGTCTAATCTTCTCCTTCCTCGTTCGCTTCGTAACGATTAAACACGGGATGCACTTTCCACTGCGTCATGCTTTAGCCAGAAACTCATTGAACAGCTATGAATGGTTTTTGCATTTCTGGGTAGTTCTGGCTTTTTCGCAGTAATATTTAATCAATCGGTTGTTTCGTCCACCGCAGCGCTGACACACTTGGAGTTGACCTCGAACTCCTTCCAGGCATCCCAAGCAAGGTTTCATCCCTGGGCCTCCACGCTTAATCAGAGCATAATGCTGTACACTGTACTCTCTCGTACAAGACGTGTTGCACTTTTCCGTACTGCCCTGAATTAACCACATACACTTCAGAGTTCCACGCAGAGGAATAGTGCTGTATAATATGGATGATTTTTTTTTTGCTATAAAATTAAAGAAATATCAAAATGAACAAACAATGAAAGATATGAAATACAGGACTATATTATATAGTATCTCTATCGTCGCAAGGATAGACCAGAATCCTGTCCTCAGTATCAGTGAAATGCAGAATTATCCGTAAGGCAGATCCAGGAAGAGAATTTATCCTTTGTCATGATCTTGCTCGTTGACTCAGGAGCATCGCTCAGTCGATGCAGGGTACTCCGGTGCCCTATCCCAGATCGAATGCTGCTCTACATGAGCTCACCGAACGCGTCCGATGAGACGTTAAGGCAAACCCCAGAAGGGATCTTTCACGCCGTAAGCTCGTGAATGAATACAAGGCGATAGCAGGACGAAAGATCCTCACCACGCAGCAGTATCTAAAGCAACTGCGAGACGAATACAAAACCGCTCAGACGGCATAACTTCTTCAACTTCAGCATGACGTCCTCAGTCGATCACGTCGAGCTGATATCGAGACAAAAATACCCAAAATCGATCCACAAGCCCTTCAACGCATCACACGTCTTCCACCCCCTCGACGCGCTGAAAACGAGTACGGAGATGCTGACAAAGGATTCATTTACGATCATTCCCATTTCCTTCAGCGCGGAGTGGACCCATTACTCCTTCAGCGCATTCTACACCCTACAGTCCAAGCAGAACTACGCACCCAAACAGCCATGAAACTGTGAGTCGCTTTCAACGTTCATCTGGTCAAGGAACACAAAAGCATCGACGTGTGGATCAGAACCAAATTCCCCGTAGTCTATCGCAGTGATGATTTCAGCCATATCGTTGACATCTCCTGGTCGTTTGTCCAACGTCATCTCGAAGATTATCAAGAGTCAGGATCGGCCTGGATCTTCGCCGGAGTCAATTCTATCTCGTTTCAAACTTCTAAATTCACACCGTTACGTGGAAGTAAGTACGTACCACTAACAAAATCCATCGTGGCTACCAAAGTCTGTATCAACGTCAAAAACAACGATGACTACTGCATCGTGTGGGCTATCCTCTCCGCGTCACGTCCTGAAGAGGACAATGCCGATCGCGTCTACAAGTACAAACCGTATTTTGATACCCTCAAAACTACCGGTATCACCTTTCCAGCGTCAGTTAAAGACGTCCCTAACCTGGAATCCCTCAACGTGTTTGGACTCGATGACAAGAAGCAGGTGATAAACAGTTCATCGTCTATCCCATGCTGATCTCCAAAACAGCCTTACAACGCAGCATCAGTTTATAGTATTATCAAAACCATTTCGTGTACATTAAAGACTTCAGTACACACAGCATAAGAATCATAGGTATTTCTGCTATCGCTGCTTACAATGCTTTCCTCAATCACAGCGGCTACAGGATCACGTCTCTTCGGGACACTGTCAAGAATTACAAACTGTACAGATGCCACGTCATGTCGATGAACATTTGTCCTCACCCTATCGACAGCATCGCGATGAGGATTGCGTGCCCTGTTTCTTTCAGCAACTCGTCGAGGATTGCAAGAGCACTCAAGATCTACGAACAAATCCAGCTAAGATGATTTCACTCACACCATCACAACTGCGACAACACAAGTCAGCGCAGCAGTGCCACATCTGCGAAGAGTATTTTCAACCTCGTAATAAAAATGCCAGAGACCATTGTCATGTCACTGGACGTTATCGAGGAACCGCTCATTATCACTATAATCTACGCTTCAAAGATCCAGACTTCTTTCCAGTGATCGCGCATAATCTACGAGGATACGATGGGCATTTCATCCTAGAAGCTCTCAGTCATCCACGTGTCAAATCCCTTCTCACTGGATCTCACATCAAGTGCATCCCCAACAATTTTGAAAATATATGTCGTTCTCGATTGGACCTTTCTGATTCATCAATTCGTTTCAGTTCATGTCGACATCGCTGGAAGGACTCGCCAAACACTGTCCTCAGTTTACCCATCTGGAAAAGAATTTGGGGAAGAAGCGGACCTGCTCAAACAATGAATACATTGATGTGTGGTCCAGATTCGAAGTTTCGTTGCCACCTCCAGAAGCCTTTTATTCCCATCTCCATCTCTCCCACATCACCGACGACAAATATCAGTACGTGTGTAATATATGGAAAGAGCTGGACTGTCACACTCTTCGAGATTATCACGACCTGTACCTGAAAACGGGGGGCCCCGAGTGGCCGAGTGGTCTAAAGCGCTCTCCGTTACGGATCACTGCCATCTCGCCTCTGTCTGCGTGGGTTCGAGTCTAGGATTCGGCGAATGTGGATATGTGAGAAAGCTTGCCAGTAGCTTCTCGTGGGTCGGTGGTTCTTTCCGGGGATTTCCCGGTTTCTTCCTCCACTATTAATACTGGCCGCCATGTATAGCCTATCGTGTGCTGAAAAATGGCGTTAAGCCCCACAACAACAACAACAACAACAACCTGAAAACGGACGTACTTCTACTCACAGACATCTTCGAACATTTCAGACTCACATGCCTCCACCATTACCAACTCGAACCTCTCTGATATTTCTCCTCACCCGGACTCTCCTCGGACGCTTTCCTCATACAATCCGGAAGGCCCCTAGAACTCATCAACGATCCAGACATGTTCGCCGAGCAGATGGTACGAGGAGACATCTGCGTCATCAGCAAAAAACAAGCTGTCGCCAACCACAAGTACTTGACTCACTACCATCCCACCGACCCTCCATCTACATCCTCTACCTCGACGACAACAACATCTATGGATGGATCAGGTCACAATCCCTTCCAATAGGAGATTTCCACTTGAACATCGGAGAACAGTTTCTCCAAGAAAGACAAGCCGGATACCAAGACGGTCATGGAGATGACTCATGGGGCTATTTCGTCGAAGTCGATCTGGAGTACCCCTCCCATCTCCACGACGCTCATAACGATTATCCCTTCTGCGCTGAATCCATTATTGTCAACCACTCGATTCTCTCTCCACAATTCCAACAAAAACCACAATTCGGACTCGCAGAGTCCAAGGTAAAAACTCGTACCCAATCTCCACCACAAAACCCAATACAAAATGCGTTATCGACTGCTCGAACAAGCTCTCCAGCATGGACTCATTCTTCAAAACGTTCAACGAGCACTCAAGTTTAAACAATTGCCGTTGATGAAACCCTACATCGACTTCAACACCGCATTACGAGCCAAAGCCACCACCACCTTCGACAAAGACTTCTTTAAACTCATGAACAATAGCGTCTTCGGAAAAACATGGAAACATTCGACATTGCAAGAAAATCGAAATCGTCAATGATGTCCGACGACGAGATAAACTCGTAGTCAATGATGCCTTTATCAGCATGAAAATCTTTGATGAAGAACTCGTCATCATCGAGTCTAGAAAAACCAGTCTCTTGCTGAACAAACCCATCTAAGTCAGAGCAGCTGCTCTCGAGCTCTCCAAAATGTCCATGCTCGAGTTTCATGACGATTTCATCAAACGACACTACGGAGACAAATCCACGCTACTCATGACCGATACTGAGTCGCTCGTCTACGAGATTCACACCGACGATGCCTACGCAGACCTCTATTAACATCGGGAACTCTTTGACCTCAGCGATTATCCACCAGAACATCCCTTCCACAGCAATGACAATAAAAGAACTGCTAGGAAGGTTCAAAGATGAAACTTGCTGCATACCCATCACGGAACTCATAGGACTTCGATCCAAAATGTATAGCCTTACCTCGGGACGCTGGCATCTTCATGAAAAAAGCCAAAGGAGTATTAAAACAACTGTCACTGCCCACGTAGCCACGCACCAACATTACACACAAGCACTACACGGACACATGAATTACTATTCCATGAGAACTTCCCGTTCACAATACAAAATATCTACCCTACTCATCAATAAAAAAAAAGACTTTGTCCCTTTCATAATAAGCGTTACTCTAACGATGGCATTCACACCCTCGCTCATGAGCACAAAGACATCAAAGTAACACAGGTCCATTGAAAACAAAATGTGAGCCAGAGACCCCATAGATCACTGGTGAGCCAGAATCCCCATAACCCAGTCTCATGGGGGGTTACTCTTTTATCACATAAAAATTGAGCCATTTTCCTCTAAAAATGTGAGCCAGAGCCACAGGTGAGCCAGAACCCCCATAACCCAGTAAAATAGTCTCATGGGGGAGTTCTCTAACTCACTCCTTCATCACGCTGTGATGAAAGTGAGCCAGAACCCCCATTTTTCTGTCCTACTTATGATGCACTGACATCGGACACAATTTCTAACAACTTAATAAGCCCTCTCCCTATACAATGCAAGCATATCAATGTATTTCAACACAATAGTGTAGCAAACACTAATAACGAAAACTTATTGGATAGAGGATGAGTAGCAGGGGGCATAATGACAGCATTCGAGATTTAAATAAATTGTCCGGAATCAGTTACAAGATGAACGCAGTAAGATATGTGTTTAATGAACTTACAGTATTATGCAGTCTATTATGGACAATATCCAAGGTTCAATGACTAAAACTAGGCAGTTTTCAAGATTTTATATTCAGACTTAAACACTTATTGGAAACACTGAAAGACATGCTGCATTGTGTATCCTGTTAAAGTTTATTCCAAAAGGACACTATTGAGGGTATAAAAGATGATTTAGTAGACTTTAGCCCGATATTGTAAGTGGCAGTATTATTTGCACTTTGAAGGCTATAATTTTGTTTCGCACACGGGGGGAGGATGTAATTCGTTTTCTTTGCTTCATTTTAATTTTATAGAGTGTTAATAATTTTTTCATTTCCGTCATCCAGGTTGCAGACTATCCCACCCAGTTTCGAAATAGAAAGATTGCCTACGCACGTAATTTGGCTGTCCTGTAACTATTCTTCACGCTTCAAGATGCTGTTTCTCAAGGTTTTTTTTCTTCTGACTCTATCAACGAACATCCCAGACTACACAGGATATTCCAGAATGGACCTGATATGAGTTATAAAAAACTTAATTAAAATCAGCTACGTTTGTTGTTTTATGTGTTTTAAGATTTGCTTTTTGGGATGCTGTTTTCAGAATGCAATCATCGCAAGTCCATCTGATACTTGCTAAAATTACTAATCCAAAATGACGATGAGAACCCATATACTTAAGATGAGTATTTCCACACACAAGTTTAGGAACATTTGTTACTTTTTGTTCGTAAAAACATATCCATAGGTTTTTTCCTAGAATAATCTTTAAGAGCCATTGCTTGGATCATTTCATTTATACGGTTTTATTAGACCAATATTCATAAGTAGTATTCTTTCAGCATAATAATGGAAAGAATAATGCAGAGAAATGTCGCCTGCAAAGAGCAGGTAAGATAACTCGTACCATCGATAATATTGTTTACATAAATTAGAAACAAGACAGGCCCAAGTATGCATCCTTACTGTACACCAGTATTTTATAGTCGTTTCTCATGAATAAGTATCATGCAACGGGACCATTTGTTTTCTATTACTCAAATACTTTTCAAACCATTACATGAGATTACCCGAAGCACTGTATTCGTTCAGTTTAAATATTAAGCTTCTGTACCAGACCGGATTAAAATCTTTTATTGATCACACAATACAATGCAAGAATGTTGAGATTGTTTCAGTGACAAATATTTATTGATACAGTTCAATCGACTGAAAACCATTGGAGTGACCAGGAAGGAATTCTGATTGAATCTTGAAGAAAAGACAGTCTTATGAAAATAATTATACACGTTGAAAAATGCATCGCTTGAGAATGTTTGTTACGCAGAAAAGGGTGATGTGATGTGATGTGATGTGATGTGATGTGTATTTTGGATTTGTCAGTCATATGGCTGCAATGTCTGTAGTGTGGCAGTTTATAGTGATGTCTAGCACTGGGGCATCATGTCGCAGACATGCAGCATCATGTCCCACCCAGTCATATTATCTTGACACCAGGCCGACCAGTTCTAACACTAACTTCTTAATGCTGAGCGCCTAGCGAGGCAGCTGCTAGTACCAATTTTATAAGCCTTTGGTATGACTCGGCCGGGGTTCGAACCCGCGACCTCCCGCATACGAAGCGGGCGCTCTAACCAGTACACAGATAAGTAGAGACACCAATCATAGTCGGAAACTTTATGTAAAATCACCGTTTTACGAATAGGAAGAATAGTTGCAAGTTTTCATTTATCTGAAAATCTGACTTCCTTCCATGACAGATTACAACGAATTTTTATTGGTGCTCCTATCATTTCACTTACGCCATTAAGCAGTAAATGACTTAGGCCATTAGGCTCGGTGGCTTAATTCACATGAATGGATTTAATAATATCAGAAAATTCTGTTTTCAGGGATGTAATTTCATTTGGGATATCTTTTTAAAAAATAGGGAGGGAAACATTAATATCATCAATAGTTGAAATCGAAATAAAATATTAATGTAATCAGTTAGCCTTTCTTTTTTTCATTAATAATGCCTTATTATTTGTAATTTTGAGTTGCAGGATACAACTTGAAGGATGTCTCTTTAAAAAATGACTGTAATTTTACATGTTTTGGGATCCTTTTTATCACAATGTGAAAGCTGAGCATCAACATTATCCATGTAATGTTCTTTAGCATACATTTCAGGTTATTTACGTATTCATGGTTTGTCTGTATTTATTCCAATCGTTTGTCTTATCAAGACTGACCACAAATTTGCATGTTTTGTCCCATTTCCTTGTCATTATTCCTAACTGACATTCAAACCACGATTTATCATTTGGGCGATTTGTTGCATTTGCAGCTTACGATAACGTTAAATATTTCCAATCAAGGACATTTTTATTGACTGTCAGAAGTTTAGAATTTCGCAATCCTACTATGACTTTGTGCATGCAATGTTAAGGTTAACACCTATTAATGGACCTATAGAAGATTGCAAGGAAAGGAAATATGGAAATTTGACAACGTTTTTAATTAAAGTAAAAGGTATATTGGTTTTGTTTTCCGTGGGCAATTCTTGTATGTTTTACGGCATAGGACATTTAAAAATGGTCATTTTGTACGTCATAAGATAACACCAAGTTATTTTAAAAAGTATCATTATCAGGATCTCACACCTTAAACATGGAAACACAAAGCACGTCCTGTTTTTGCATTCTCTTTATTTCATTAAAGACAGGACATTATTTATGTCGATTACAGTAAATACCTAGAAATTACGGCTTCATTATGTCAAATCTTTAGAGGACAAAATAATCATCAAATATTTCGTCTTCATTAATAAAATTTGCAATTAAATGTTTCTTGATCAAGTGAAGATATCAATGACACTCTATAATTTATAAAGTTATCAAGATAGACTGACAAGATTAAAATGAAATAATTAAAATATACCACGTCTTACAATAAAAAATCGGAAAATCTAGACTGACAAGATTAAAATGAAATAATTAAAATATACCACGTCTTACAATAAAAAATCGGAAAATCTAGACTGACAAGATTAAAATGAAATAATTAAGATAAATTATCAAAATAATTCAAATTTGACATTCAAATCATATATTTAAAATTTTATCTCAGGACTCCAGGGTAACAAAGGCCAAAAAGACCCACAAAACAAAACAGGACTATGCATGACTCGAGTTCAAATTTTCCTGTTCCTCCTCTTTCCCTTGACAATATATTTCCAGTTCCGTACCCGACTCACGCTTGATGCACGTTTTGGTACAAATAAATACAATAACAAATATAAGCAGACATAGCATGCTCTGTCCTAATAACAGATACGGAAACCATAGCGGGCTTTTATTCTCCATTAGATAGCCTAAATATAATGGATTTAGCATTGTGCCACTTGAGGCACCTATCACAAACAGGGAAGCTATTTTTCCTGAAACTGGCATTACGGTTTTTTCCGTCCATGTGACGATGGTAGGGAAGACGACTGACATGGCTAGACCAGTGAGAGAACAAAACGTCCAAACAATTGGATTGAATAGAAGAACGCTCCCTACCGTAAAACAGGCAAAGGAGATAACCATGAAAGAGCAGTAAAGGAACAGCATTTTAGCTGGATGCATTAAACGAATGATAAAGATTCCTGAAAATCGTCCAAACCCAAAACTTGCCCAGTATACTGTTGTGGCAAGAGAACCTTTCAACTTTGTCCAGTTTAAGTGAAGAAGGCTAAAAGTCATAAGGTAGCTGGCAAATGTGTCCTCCACAGCGCAGTAAACATGGATCAACAACATGAGCAGGATCATCACTCCAATTTTTTGAAAATTTGAAATCTGAGTAGATATTCTTCGACTAGCTTCATGTGCCTCTTGCTGTTCTTTTGTCCGTGGTTCTGAATTTCTTTGTAGATATGAAACAAGGAAAGGAATTGCAGATAGTATTCCAATTATCGTGCTGATCATATATGCATACTGTACTTTTGTCTCCCCCCAGTATTCAAGTTCAGTAGTAATGGTGCAATTGGTGGAATATGAACAGCTAGGCAAAACACTGGTGTGGGATATATTAGCAAATGAAGTGTTTTCTGTTCCATTCAGAGACTCCTTGGCCATTTCAGATTGAGGTCTCTTTGGGGCAAGAAATGGTTCCGTTATCAATGGCGAAATGATACCGCCAAAAGCATAAGAAAAGTGTACTGTCTGCATGTAAGGTCCACCGTCCACACCCCATATAGCAGCAATCATTGCATTTGCCCCTGCAAAATACACAAAAATTTACCAATAAATTACCTAGTTAAAAACATTTCATCACTTTGCACGGCAACTAATGGATACAAAAATGTCAAGTGTGAATATTCCTTCATAATAATATTCCAGAAAATACTGTTCAAAACATTTCATCATTGCAAATAGTTTAAGAGAATATTTTACAGATATCCGATAAGCACATGGCTATAAAAACTCAAACATACCATTGACGTTAGCCATAGACGTAGGACGTTACGTCAGACTTAAATTTCCCATGACTACTACAAACTTAAAAACTGACATAAACTGTCAGTAAACTTTTCGAGTGACTGGCGCACTATTATTAGCCAACCGCCATAGCTTCACTGGGAATGAGAGGAATGGTAAAGAGGTTACGACGTCTATTTCACTCATTTTCACATGGCTGCGGTAGGAGGACGAGTGTTGCATCGGCTAATCTGTAAGATAAGTTGACATGGTATGCCAATTTGATTTGAAGCTTGAATGGCTGTGTCCAAACATGGCCAGAATTGGTCAGGCAGATTCTGTGAATTTGGTAATAGTGCATATTAATGTAAGTACTGATAAGTAATGGAATCTAAAATAAACAAGGAGTAACAAGTGTCCTTTGTCGTGCATGATAGTTAATTCACCTTCAAAATCGGCTGCGAAATATTTTGGTATATCAACTGGAAAGAGAATAATACTTTATAAAATTGAGAGCATGAAAACAGCATACGAGGGAGCCAGATCTAACATGCATATTAACAGGTCCAAGTTGGGCCTGAGGAGTATCAGATTCAATACAAAAGCTTAGTTACAAATGTTCTTTCTTTGTTCTATGAGCGTGAATCGGGTCATCCTTTATGTTGATTGTACTACGGTAAAGGTCGCTTGATCTACACTATGTCACCTAAATCAAGAAAACGCAAACAGGTCGAATACAACAGTTTTCCTGTATTCCTATCACATTCGACCCACAGACAATTTCATTTTTCAAGTGTTCGTTAAATATTTGACGTACTTTGCATCCTTTTCGGGCTTACTATGTTTTGCTGGACGGCCATTTTCTTCATTTTTGCTCCCATTCGCATTTTGGAATTGTTACTGGATGAGTAGCCAAAGTTTCATAAACTCATGACTGATCAAGATTGTCAGCCATGTCTGATTGCGCTGAACTATGTTTAAGGTTGGTTTGCATTTCTATCTTCTAGTCAGCGGTTATTTTCAACCTATTGACCTGAGTACCAGTCAAGTCACACAATATGTATATACCTTTTGCACCAGTCATTTAATATCTCGATAAATAATTCTTTAGATGTAAGACTGCAATGTTCTGTTTCCAAGTAATACACCAGAAAGTTCTGTTTCCATGTAATAAGACAAAGACTTTCTAAATGAGAGTCTATTTTATGTCTTGCGGTTTTGATATACTTTTCGACCGGTATCCGGATCTATAGACAAGAACAGCAGAGACTTTACACTCTCTTTTATACACTATGTCACATTCTGACAGTCTTGTACACAGCAAAACGTAAGTACATTTCGAGTAACACTGATTGGAATTGACTTTTACTAATATATCTGTCATCATTTTACACTCATAGAAGTAACAACTTTGAGACTGCAGATGAACGCTTTTAATTTAAATTTCTTAGAAAACTGGGATCCAACGAACTTTTGATACATTTAGCAATTAGGATCCGATGGTAAAAATTGCAGATCCCGGACTTATGACCACTGCTGTTGTCAGGCCCGTAAAATATTCATATTTATTTACAAATTGTTAATTTATCATCAGATTATTTGTATTAAAATTAAATAGCTTATTCATAATAAAGCTTTGTTTAATACTACGATTGTTTTGAAGACACACACACACACACACACACACACACACACACACACATATATATATATATATATATACCCTTAACAACTATATATACTATATATACTATATATATATAACCTTATATATATATATATACTCTGCTGCTATATATATATATATATTAGACCCTGAAGTAGACTAAAACAAAAAGAACACTACAAGATAATTTATTGATTTTCTCCTTATTCTGGGTTTACATTCGTACATATTTGATTATATGGTCAGACTGTAGTAAAACTAATCATAAAAATCATAGATGATTATATATTGAATTTTAAGTCTTCAACAGATGGAAAATCGCATCTGCAAAAAGACGATGACATCTTTTTTATGATGTAGTTTTACTTGACATGTATAAAGGTGTTTAATTTTAAATTATGAATAGTATCTTGACACCTTGCAGTATCCTTATACCCACTATAGTCATTAATACAATACTTTGCAGTATCCTTATACCCACTATAGTCATTAATACAATACTTTGCAGTATCCTTATACCCACCATAGTCAATAATATGACACTTTGCAGTATCCGTATACCCACTATGCTCATTAATATGTCACTACGCAGTATCCTTATATCCACTATAATACTTAATATAACACTTTGCAGTATCCTTATACCCACTATAGTCATTAATATAACACCACAAATACGTAAATTTTTTATTCAACTATCAAAAATGTTATATAGAAACATTTTACTATCTACCTATTTCAAGGAGCCCTAGTGTTTTCAAAAATGGTCAACAAGATTAATTCCCCAAATTAGCTCATAGTGAAAAAGATAACTCTACAAAAATTATCACAAGTTTATTATGGTTTCAGATTAAAAAACTTTAAAAGTCTAAATGGAATTTAAAATGAAATTTAGAACGATGAAAATCACATTACTGTGCAAGTTATTGTATGGACCGTTAAAAAAAACAACAACTTTGCCACAAGATATACTGACAACAAACTTGGAAACCACAAAATTGCTTTTACAGTTCATACAGTAATTTTGGATACAATCTATATTACTTTATTTTTTTAGGTGGATGATAGAATATACTTTACGGCAGTGCGACGGACAATGAATTTTTTTTTAAAAAAATGCTTACAGTAATAAAGAAAACACGATTGACACTTAAGACAATGAAGAATATCAATCATAAATTTAGCGTACTTTTTACATTATAGATTATGAAAGGAATAGACCGCTTCGGTGGCCTAATGATTAGAGCGTCCGCCTCGGATGCAGGAGGTCGCGGGTTCGAACCCCGGCCAAGTCATATCAAAGACTTATAAAAATGGAACTAACAGTTGCCTCGCTTGGCGCTCAGCATTAAGAGGTTAGTGTTAGGACTGGTCGGCCTGGTGTCAGGATAATGGGATTGGATGGGAGATGATGCTACATGTCTGCGGCATGATGCCCCAGTGCTAAACATTGCTATAAACTGCCACACTGCGGACATCGTAGCGATATGACTGAAAAATTTTTAAAGCTACGTTAAAAATCTAAATCTCACACACATACTCACACATGAAAGTAAAATACAGTTCGCAATGATTTATATAAAATGATGTTTTGTTTTTAAGATAGAGCTTAATTTGAAAATTATATGCATCCTGAGTGCAGCTGATGTGACAAAATTGCCGAATCAACGCAGCTTCGACATCTCTAATCATGTAATAATTTAGCGTGGTATGATGAGATACAGGAGAGCTGGAATACTAAAGCAAAAGAACAATACCAGTATCCAATCCTCCAGCACAAGCTCCGCCGATTGCTCGCATGGTCACCATGAGTGGAAAGAGAGAACACCATGGCGCAATGCCACCAGCCAAAGACATGCCCATAACGATCAGAAAAAGAAGCAAAAGCCTGTTGAATTTGTCGTACAGCACCCCATATATTAGAGAACCAGCCAGATACCCCGTGGTCCATGCTGTTAGCAGCCAGGAGGATGTGGAAAGGTCCTTGTTCACTATAAGACGAAGGTCAGGAAACGCTGGCCCCGTGTGTCCAATGAACAGGCCCTGTAACATATGTATAGATACCTGTAATATATGTATAGATACCTGTAACAAACATGTAGTGGCCAGGTATTGAGTTTTACGGATGAGCCAAAACATGTTTATATATGAAATGGGGGAATGGGTGATGCCCCCCCCCCCTTTGACCCTATGTGCGGGCACCCAATATATATATATATATATATATATATATATATATATATATATATAGATAGATAGATAGATAGATAGATAGATAGATAGATAACAGTATTTTGATGGTGGCTACTGCGGAAGAAGAACAAATAAAATGAGTCCACCTTAAGAGACGTGTACATCTGGTGAGACCACATTTTCACGGTGCATGAACTAGTTATAAATGAATGAAAAAATTCTTTAAACATATTTTTATTAACTTTAATTTAGTGATAAGCAGTGCAAATAAATATATGATTTAGTCATTTGGAGTACAAAATTGATTATAGTGTTTGTGCTGCTTGACTGTGCGAGTCCGTAGTAAATGAGACTCACAAACTCTTTCCTTGTACTTCCGTCTCTACTATAATCTATAGGTACAAACTCTACACCTTATTTATTATATACGACCATTTACTAAGTAATACATTCTTTAAATTGTAGAGCGTCCGCCTCAGATGAGGGAGGTCGCGGGTTCGAACCCCGGCCGAGTCATATCGAAGATTTATAAAAAATAGTACTAGCAGCTGCCTCGCTTGCGCTCAGCATTAAGAGGTTAGTGTTATGACTGTTCAGACTGGTGTCAGGATAATGTGACTGGGTGGGACATGATGCTACACATCTGCGGCATGATGCCTCAGTGCTAGACATCACTATAAACTGTCACACTGCAGACATCGTAGCGATATGACTGAAAATGTTTTAAAGCTACGCTAGAAATCCAGCACACACACACACACACACACACACACACACAATCCTGTCATGTTACGTGACAATAAATGTATTGGGTCAAACGTGTGCTTAACAGCACCCAATAAGTATTTGACAATGTCCAGAAAAGTTGGAAGATTTAATGGATCATCACACGCAGTGTATTTGCATAGGAAGTCACAAGCTGTGTATGCAATAATGCCGATTCTCTTCATTAAAAGTTTCATTAATCAAAATGAATCTGCCTGAGCAAATCCAGAACCATTACATACTGGTTTCTTGGTGATGAATCTACGAGAGCAAACCCTGACCATTACGTTCTGGCTACAGTCCTGATTAATCTACTCCGCGCAAGCCAATGACCATTACGTACCGGTTACAATCCAGATTCATGATGATGAATCTACCCTAGCTAGCCCGTGACCGTTAAGTACTGGTAATGGTCGTGTTTTGTTCTTGGTGAATCTACCCAAGGAAGTCCATGACCATTACGTACTGGTCACAGTCCTATTTCTTGGTGGTGAATCAACCCAAAAAACCCATGACCATAACGTACTGGTTACAATCATAGTTCTTGGTACTGAATATATGCACGCAAGCCCATGATCATTACATACTGGTTAAGACGTGTTTCTTGGTGGTGAATCTACCCACGCAGGCCCATGACCATTACAAAGTGGTTACAGTCGTGTTTCTTGGTGGTGAATCTACCCTCGCAAACTCATGGCCATCACATACTGGTTACAGTCGTATTTCTTGGTGATGAAAGCACTTTATTATGCTATTCACATTTCTCTTTAAACAGAAAGCAACCTATTCAAGAACTGTATTGGTTTCTTAAATGAAGCTCAACAAGTTACAATGATAAAAATAGTGTTTTTAACACACGTATCCCAGCACTCCTCCGCTTGGTCCCATCAAACTGTGTCCCTTGGGTCAAATTTCTGGGTACAAGAATATACCGCATGGCCAAAGTCAATTGCATATCCGAATCTGTCTCTTCACACCCAGTGTTTTTATATAGTGCTAGCGTTACCTACCAATCCCAATAATATTCTAAGGTTTGAAGTCTCTTGCACGGTGTAGAAGGAATTGCACATTTACACATGCAGGCACACAATTCCACATGGGCTACACATGCTGGCACATACGTCCACGTGGGCTACACATGCGGGCCCACACGTCGATATGGGCTACAAATGCGGGCACACACGTACACATGGGCAAGACAGCATGAAACATGAACGCCACTTTTCATTAAATATTGCGTGGTTAAGTATCAAATAAGTTATATCTTCCAAGAGATACATAACGATTTCCAATTGGATATCACTAGATACGTCAATTAGAAAATTATAGGTGATGTGGTCCTCCATTAAAACAAAATAAAGCCAAAGTTACTTCTATGAATTCCTGAAGATCAAGAAGACAAGAATATATAGGGAGTAAATAAATAAACAGTATATTCTGATTAAAAGCAACTTGAAAGGAATGTGTGTGGACTTGAAATTAATATTTATGTTGAAACATTAATTCGATCCTTTTTCAGTCCACGATCTGAACATTCAGAATTAGGTCCGTGTTTGGTGAGTGGAAATGTCTGTTTTGCTTGGCTAATATCATTGAGTAACTTTTAATCGTATATGTTTTTGAAAAAGTAATCTTTCTAAATTCTGGAATAAAGAGCAATATAAGATAAAGTTAAAGTCATAAAATAAAAATTATCGTGCAAAAGGATTTCATTTTATTATATACTTTATGACGTGTTGTCATATTATGTTGTTCTATTTGCTATTAGCCTTATGTTTACATTTACACTGAATCCGATATGCAGTATCTACAGTTAACTACTAGTTTTTCAATCACACACACAAACATGCACACACACACACACACATGTGAATGAGATATAAATAAACACAAAAATAAACACAATGGCAGCATACCATCACAATACACGAAATACATATCCACACTGTCAACAAGAACTTGGATCTATACACAGTATCCAGTCTAATTTTCTGGATGACTCCGGTTCGATCATTCGTGATGAATGAGGCATCCTTAACAAGATTAGCTTCGGTTGTTTCAACTTCTCCATCAACATGCTTGAGGAATGATGTCTCCTCTTGGTCTTTACGCAACTCAAAATTGCCTGTCACGTGATTTTCCAGTCTTTCATCATTAAGCTTGCCCGTCATTTCCGATTCTAGAAATATGTGTTTAGATCATATTACGTGGGAATGAGTTAAGAAGAAGAAAAAGTCGACTAAAAATAATGCCGATGATGAACGTTATTTTGGGGCTTTTGTTATCATTCTTTATTATTATTATTATTAGTAGTAGTAGTAGTAGTAGTAGTAGCAGTAGTATTGTACTTCTAGTATCCGAGACATGTATAATTAATGTTTGTAATTATTATTATTATTATTATTATTATTATTATTATTATTATCCAATACTTTCAATCATTTTCTTTCGTGTGAAATGCTAAATAGACTGCATCCCTCGTTGAATGTAAAGTAGCTGTGCGTTGTCTGAGAAAATTTGATACTGCTTACAAATTGTGCAACAAATATTGTAATGCTATCTGTGATCTGAAATTTGATATAAGAGACTGGGAGTAGTTCGGTTCATAGAAAGTACATGTAGATTGATTATTTGATTATTAGACTTGTCCCTGGACTAGTGGAATAGCTTAAACAGACATTTTCCGATACCGGTCTTGTCTTATATCAGCTTAAGGTACAAGAGGCATATTCCAACACAATGTGAAGTATTGTTTACAATTTGAAGTTTACCTTACTTTGTTAATGTATATGGGACCAAAGGTTTCCGTCTACGTCAGAGTGTGTAGCTGGGCTCGGGGAACGAGTCAGGGAACTGGACGAGATAACGGAAGTAAACATTGAATAAAACATTTCATCAGACGAAGCCTGGTTTAAATCTCTTGAGTGGAAAACTATCGAACCAAGAGAAGAATTGAGTACGGGATATAGGGGCTCCGAGTACATGCAGGAAACAGAGAAAATCCGACCCATTCACTCTAGCTGGTCATTTTTTGAGAATTCCAGGATAAATTAGTATTTGTACTGCTAACTGTCTTACAATCTTTAAATAAAGTAGTAACATGCAGATAATAATAATAATAATAATAATAATAATAATAATAATAATAATAATATTATTATTATTATTATTATTATTATTATTATTATTATTATTATTATTAAGTAAAATCTTTAGCAGTACAAGTGAAAATAATACCAGTAGTAACAATAGTAGTTGGATAAATCAACATCCCAAATGTGTGTTGATACTAACCCGAAAATCAATATCATCACGATTGAGGGGCTGATTTATCGGGCTGTAACAGTAGCAGTAGTAGCCATGACGGTCGCAGTGGAGCGGGCGATACTACTGGCGACCGTTCGGGGCGCCCGTCGGGGTGGGGAAGCATCATTTGGCAGAGTTTACTGCATTTTTCTCAAGTGGGTGGGTGGATGAGAGGGCGCCCAAGGCGATGCTCGCCTTAGGCGCCGTTCCAGCTAGCGCAGTAGTAGTCGTAGTGTAATAATAGTTATTCCGTTGTTTTAGAGCACAACTAAATGATGGGAAGGTATATGGTGGTGTTGTCTTCATCTATAACCATAACAATCTAGCGCAGTTTTTATGCATTTAAATTCTTTTTGCTTACTGGAGTTGATATTTTATCTTTGTTTTGTAATAGGCAAACCATATAGTGCCTTAGGCAGAAAACTGATGAAAACTGACGGACCCTATATACTCAGGAAATTAAAATAAAATAGCTTAAAGTACGCTAGGCCTACCTCAGATTGTAACTAAAACATAAAATCAAGTTTGTAATTAGCAAACTATACTATTTCTCTCTGACTCTCTTCTTTATCTCGTGATATAATTTGTCGGCATATGAGAGAGACTGGCGAAATATAAGAAAGACTGGTGACCTTGATGTATATAGTTTGGTCCAGGTGGCTGGTTCAGTCGTTCTGCTTCAATTTAGCCGTATTGCTACCTAATAACAGGGAAAGAAAAATCTCTGCAGACATTTGCTTTGCAGTTCATAGGCTGACATGCACCCTTAATATCTCTGCTGACCGTTGGTGTGGGCGGGAGATAGATCCCGCTCATCCCACATCGTGTTAATGTTTTAATTCGTTTGACTCTTGGACCCCATAACTTAACCATTTACTGACAGTGTTAATTTCATTTCTAAGTAGCCCATGTAGATAACCTAACCCGTTAATGAACGATAACAAATAGATTTAAAGAAATAAAATTGGTTATTGACCAGTCTAGACAAAAATGAATCTGCAATGTTACATTGAACTCGTCTATGAAATCATCCAATCCAAGAGTCATTTGTATGTTCCAAAACAAAACCCAACACATCCTTTGCTTTGAATATTTAGTTTCTACTCAGAACACGTGTGAAAATTTAGATGATGTGGAATGTTCAAAACTTTATCTCGCCTACCATTGGTGGAATTATTTCTTTGATGTTGACGTAGCTATTACGTTAATGATGGAGAATTCCCTGTTCTATAAATAGTTGTGTTGCAGAAGCCCTCAACAAGAATTCATAAGCTTAAGTAAGGCTCTAGAAATGATAAAAAATATCTTCAAAAAAGCAAGATAAAAATAAAAGAATTAATAAACTTAGAAAGAATTGTAATTATAAGGGTTTAATGTTGTTTTTTCTAAGTTTATTGTGGTTTAACCTGTCAGATGCCGACTCACACAGCTTACATAATGCCCTTTGGGCGTTGATCGAATCTTCGTTATTGTTTGTCCAAAAGTTTGACTTTTGGTACCAGGTCTAGGACGGGATACATGCAAATCAACACGAGGTTTGAAATGGCTATTTAAGTATGTCTGGAATTAGATGTCGCCTGTTGTTGCCAAAACTTCGGACGATATTTTTTCCAATTCATACGTGTCATTTGCATTTTCCCAAACATCAAGCTACTAATTACTCTGTGATCGTCGGTATTCACTATTGTTACAAATGGCAAATAATATTTGAAGTTTACATATCTTTTATCTTGTATATATTTAGTGCATAATATTATTTTTGATCCTGGAATGGTTTGCTCTAATGCTCCCACAAAGCACATGGTGTGGGTAAAATAAATCACCACCTGCTCAAAGGAACTGTAGCATCCATAATCAACATGTCCCTTGTAAAAAAAAACTTTTCCATCTTTACGAAAAACCGCAAAACTAATGCCAGCGTATAAAATCGGATGTGCCACTGATCCTTCAAATTACAAGCTTATTTTCATTATCGACTCGTGTTGGGAAAGTTATAGATAGAAATATTTGTAAACACTTCTAGAAACACCTACACCCAGATCATCTTATATTCAAATATCAATCGGTTTTTTTTCCCAATAAATTATACATTATTTCAGCTCATTGATATTCACTATAGTATTTGTACTGCGCTTGATAGCAAGGATGACGTGTGTGGCCTTTTGCGATGTCTGCAAAGCATTTGATCGAGTTTGGCATAAAAGTTTAATGCATAAATTAAAGTGCAATGGTATTGATAGCTTTCTTATGTATTGATTCTCTAACTACCTATCTAATAGTCTACAACAGATGTTGTAAACCACTCCCTCGTAGCTGAACCATCTGTCTGCCCTCCTGGCTTTAACCTTCCACGTCATCTGTGGACCACGCTGAACCGCTTCCGGACAGGAAAGGGTCGTTGTGCAGTCAACCTTGTCCGATGGGGCCAGGCCACTGACTCTGCCGGTTGCTGTGGAGCTCTACAGACCATGTCACACATTGTGAACATCTGTCCACTAACAAAGTTTCCCGATGGACTGCAGGCTCTGCACCTTGCTGATGATGACGCTGTTAAATGGCTGAGCACGCACTGCACACGATAAATAAATAAATAAAATAGTCTACAAGCATTTTTTGTAAGTAATGCCGAACCAAGTAGCCTGTATGTTGCAGCTGACGAAACAACAGAACTCTGTTTTAGTTCCGTTACTATTTATTGTGTATATTAACAATATGGGTGAAGACCTCTTGGGTGCAACGAGACTCGTTGTTGGTGATAGCTCAATGGCGAATTCATCAAATGATACCTACGAATTGTTCTTTTTTTTCTATTTCTTTTCATTTTGTTGAAATAAGCTAACAAGATAGATGATACATGTAATACTTATCGGTAAAATAGCTATAAACAATGATATTTCGTCACTGTAAGATGAAAGAAAATGTGAAAAAACAGAGAGAGAGAGAGAGAGAGAGAGAGAGAGAGAATTTTCAGATCATAGCAGCTGATCAGGAATGAAAGGACATTATATATTACAAGCACATTATACACTATAATGTACATAATGCTATAAAAAGTGAATTTGAGTTATAACACTAATTTATCTTGGCCAACAGTTGAATAATGGTTCTCACTGTTCCCATATCAATATAAATGTTTCTTTCTTTTCAGATTTGATTGCAGTATATTTTTCCAAATTATAGTGGTCCTTAAGAAAAACTGTCAACTCCTCTAATCCAGGCAATCTAATCCAGTCAACTCCTCTAATCCAGGCAATCTAATCCAGGCAACTCCTCTAATCCAGGCAATCTAATCCAGGCAACTCCTCTAATCCAGGCAATCTAATCCAGGCATTTCATTTTACATATATAGAAGTAATACTTGACCAGAAGAAAACAAAAATACAAAGGTTATTCATGTATTCCATCTGCACTTTTATCTCCCAATATTATAGTCTTTGCACTTGGCACAATATCTATGTTCACTTTATTCCGAATCCAGTGGGGTACATCATTCCACAACCTGTTTATCACATCCCATTCCCAAAACACGTGCATTATTGTTTCCGGTAAACAATTTTTTTCTTACAAAAGGTACATTTCTCGGTATCAGACAATTGTATTTTATTCAAAAATTAATTCCTTGGTAAAATTCTGTGAATAACACGAAGTTGAAACCATTGTAATTTTGAATTTCTTGTTATTTTAAAAACTTTAGTATATATGTTAGGCCACACATCCATTTTCAATTGAAAGTTTCATTCTTTTTCCTTTCACAGGTTGGTTTAACTTCCGATTTCAAGAGAGGTTTGTAAAATTCTTTACACCCTTTATTATTATGAAGGACATGTTCCAGATGAATAAATGATCTAACCTGTGTCATTATATCTAGCTGTTACATAAGAACTTGACACATTGAATTATACATTAAAAAAAGGCACCTCATTTAGCATTAAAACTATTAAAATCAGTAAGAATTCCCTGCTCTGTAAGCATATCACAAATATAAATTACATTATGTTCAAACCATTTCTTACAGAAAACTGGTACCTTGTTCGCCGTTATAAGTGAGTTCATCCATAAATTTCCTTACATAAGATCTTCTTTTGTCTGGGGTATATTTTTCTCTATTATCAGTTTCCAAGGCAATAAAACATCACGCCAAAATGCATTTTGTTGTTGTTGTCATTTTGGATAATGTAATTAAATTTTCATCACCAAATAAGAACAGGTATTTAACACTACATATTTCATACTCAAACAAATTTACAAACAATCTATTAGATAAAAGAGTTCCACAATTCTATGTTATTTTCAAAGCAAATATAAATTTATCAATATCTATAATTGCAAAGCTATCTATAGAAAGAGTTTGATGCATAACCTCTCTTTTAACTTGATCCACTTTTGACTTCCATATAAAGTTGAAAAATAATTCGTTTAAATCCGTATAAATTATTTTGTATTTTAGCCTTGGTCCACGCGACAGTCGCTTGAACTTTTGACCAGATGTTATAGTAATCTTATAAAGGGGGTGTTCTGGCCCAAACCCCTATTTTGAACTTGACGATAACATAATTCTCCCCCCCCCCTCCATAGCCTCCTCAAGTTAGTCTAAACAACTTCGAAAATAACTTTGTTCAGGCAACAGCGTATATTTCATAATCGTTTACTCGTTGAGGGCATGCCATTGAATCGTCGCCGTGGTCAAATAAAATAGGGTTTGATCCAGAAACACCCCGTTATATAAGACTACTCATATATTTCACATACAATTGCTAGAGATTGTTAGCAATTTGTATATCTGATATTTCACACAAAATTACTATACCTAACATTCACACAAAATTCCTGTCCGCCATTAATAATTCGCTGTGACTTGCAGGTCAAACTTCTGGTTAATAAAATTAATGCGCTAATAGTAACTCGCTTGGATTTTACAAAAAATCGATTTGCACACTCGCTCCAAGGAGATTAGTTTCTGCTTCGTACAGTTATATATCTAAATTTCATCTGTATATCTGTAAGAGCTCGGTAGCCGTGTGGTTAAGGCGTACGGAAAAACGTTATATTGACTATTGGAAACTACTTCATGTGTTGAGTCCAGAAAAATGCGATAGGCATATTGTCTTCCGTTCCGCGATAGAAGCTATTATAATTGGGGGAGCGCCTGCGAGCATTGAAAAAGAAGTGATTTACTTGAACGGGTAATTCTAAAATTATTTTTTAAAAAAACTAAATCCAGGTGCAACTTGCCTGGCACCTCCGAACCTCAAAGCGCCCGGGGTTCGCTTAGGGGGTGAATTTTATCACAAATTCTCTCGCGCTTAGCGATCCAACAATTGCAAAATTGACAATCAGCCTGGACAGCCCTCTGAATCTCTAAAATTTTGTTTCGCACTTAGCGATTCACCAGGGAGTATGTTTACGCACAATGGAAAAATAAATATAACAATTACCCAAAATAAGAGATATCTAACGTCATTCAACCTGCTCGTCAGGTACTCCCTTTTGCCTTTTTTTACAGTATGGTGGCTCGTACTGTGATCTATATTTCACACACAATTTTACTATCCTTATTTTCCCACAAAATGTTTACTATCCTTATTTTTTAAATGAAATCTCCAGCGATTTTACATAAAATTTACTAAGTATCGTTGCTAGTATCTGTTCGGTCCAATATCTACGATCAAATCGTATTTGACTCGCAGTTCCTGTATCAGATCTCACATTATAAACTTTTCACCACTGAGATAAGCTCGAAGTTGATTAAGAATTTTATTATAAGTCGTTATTGCTATTTTAGATGAAGTATTTTTGTTCTCGTATTTTGGCTAGATCTTTTAATTTAATGCTGATAAAAAAAAAAAATACCCATCCCCGACACAATTAACAATAATGGGTTTGCGGTTCCGCCGGCTGTAGCAATTCCAGCTGTTGTTAGTAATATTGGAATATAATTCAGCGCGCTTATTATTCTGCTGTAATATTGTCTGGCGCGTCTGATACAGTCAAGTTTTTTTATGGTAATATTTATACTATTTGATCAGCTCGTCTTTATCGTTGCCTTGGAGACCAGATGAAATATGATTGAAGTCTATTATTTCTTTTTTCGTCATTATGAAACTGTATCTGTAATTATTTCAATAGCCCTAGTAAAAGCATTTTCAGCTGAAACCTTATCAATCAGAGCACTAAACTTTTCATTGACAGGATCGGCAAGAAACTCTCTGTACTTATCATACACTTCTGATGAGATATCATCATATATTATATCTGGGAAAACTGGGAATGAAAATGGAGGGTTAAAATGTGTTGGTATTGCAGTAATATCATTAACTCTATCACCATAAATATCTTCTGTTTGGTCGATATAACTAACAACATAAGATAACTGACCCAGTTTAAAATTTTTAAGTACTAGATGCTGCCTGAGGATTGCAGAAGCTGTTGCAAAACTTAAAAGACCGCGAATATCAACTTCCCCTACATCTAAGGCGGGTAGATTGAGGTATCCAGCAATCAGCTCTTTCATATTTTTGTATTTTACTTCTGTCAGTAACGGGGACCCCGAGTGGCCGAGTGTTCTAAAGCACTCACCGTTACGGATCACTGCCATCTCACCTTTGTCCGCGTGGGTTCGAGTTTCGGGCTCGGCCAATGTGGGTATGTGAGAAAGCTTGCCGGTAGCTTCTCGTGGGTCGGTGGTTCTTTCCGGGATTTTCCCAGGTTCTTCCTCCGCCATTTGTACTGGCCGCCATGTATAGCCTATCTTGTGCTGAAAAATGGCATTAAACCCTATAACAACGAAAACAATCTGTCAGTAAAGTAGTAATAGTAAATGAGGTTTCTATCTCAGAGACCCCCTTCCCCCTCCAAAACGCTTCTATTTTGACATTTTATCAGCTCAAAAATAATGACTTTCACATGATAAGGTTTTCTAGCATATTTCTGACAAAATATGTTTTGTCGGGGTAAGGGGGTCTCTGAGATAGAAACAGCTCATTTGCTACTACTACTATAACCGTCATGTTGATTTTAAATCATCTAAAATAAAAATAATAAAAAAATAAACAGTAGCGATGATGATCGGTCACTATTCCACGGGGTCCCTTCATTGCCAGTAAATCCTTTACCACGAGGTCCTTAGAGTCCTTCCATTGATGCCTTTCATATGGCGGCTATGGGGCACTCTTTTTTTGTTAAGGCCTTTCTTATGGCCCACAGGCACCTTATGAGAATTTTTCTTCTGGCGACAATCTTTCTGAACGTCCTTGTGTGGGGTACCTTCAGTGAGGTCACAAGGTTAAGAGCTCACATCACCCTACTGTTTATTTTTGAGGGGTTCCAATTTTCATAGACACACTTCCCGGCGAGTTCCTAAATGTACGAAACGAAAGTTTAGAAATTCAGAGAGTTGTCTAGGTTTTTCAATTTCATGTAGACTTCCCCCATATTAAACCCCGGGGTGAGTGAAAAACACACCCACAACGTGTTTGACATGGTGAGGAAGTGTACATGAAATCCATTGGGGCTGAAGCCCCCCAACTGTTATTAGAAAATTGGCATCCTAACACCACCGTCGACAATGTGTCAGTCACAGGTATAGAACTCAAGACCTTGAGTACGAGAATCCTACGTTCTTAACACTGCGTTACGGACTCTACTTACAAATATATGTTTCAGAAATTAATTATGAAGTTATCTAACGGGAAATTCCTGCAAGTGATCAGTATACATTATCAGAATAAAAATATTATATTCTGATTCTTAATAAATCGCGAAATCTACGATCTTATACATTTCTGCCCGGTTAAAACATATTGCAGTCTCAGAATACTAAAATGCATAAAATTACAGACATGGCTCATATATAGCCGGTATATGAACCATGTGTACAGATTTGTGACTGTGGTGCGTGGATCGATACAACGGTTTATTAAATTACTCTAGCTCGCAGACAGGGTTATTTCTGCCTTCTGCAGTCTGGGAATATAAAACGATCGATAATGACTCATTTGTCGTAATATCGCACCCCTCCCCCGACCTACATGATATTTATTTGTCCATTCTGTGATATCTATCATCGGTGAGGAAAGTGTATACTGAATATATAAAATAACCTACCTGGAATTAACGCAAGATAACGTACATCAAATATATCAGGAGAGTTAAAAGGTGTATAATATCATTTTCTGTTACAAATTATGCTGATCCACACTGACTACAGACGGTCATGTAATGTTACGCAATATAACAAGCTGGAGAACTGCTTAATGAGGACAGATTATCTCCCTTTACAATATAAGAAAGACAGAGAGAGTTATCTCCCTTAATTTTTAAAGAACTTCATCACCTATTACTAAAATATCAACAGTAGATATAAGGAATAATTAAATATCATATTTATACAAATAACATTTAATTTTTCCGCTTACTTTTCGATGACATTCAAAAAACACTTTCATTGCCATATAGGTGAGAACATACTTACCACCTTTTGCAAAAACCTTCGACCGGTTTAGGTCAATATTTATTTTCGTGTATTTTTCTTGACTGATCGGATAATGAAGATTATCATATTTCAGCATAAGATCATCTCTCAACTTTTCAAGATAATCAAAATACTTGCTGTTATCTGATTTGATAAGCGAGAGTTTTATTCTATCA
Source organism: Megalonaias nervosa (assembly GCA_016617855.1). Lineage (NCBI taxonomy): Eukaryota > Metazoa > Mollusca > Bivalvia > Unionida > Unionidae > Megalonaias > Megalonaias nervosa. The sequence continues at coordinate 53,534 of JAECUM010010260.1, forward strand.
AATTTACTAAAACAGATACCTGAAATTTCATCATTGAATTCAACTGATAATTACTGGCCATTAACCATTATTTTTTTCATTTTGCTACTAACTTCATCGGCTAATGTTAAATTTCCGAACATTATTTATAAACTTTAAATAAAATTGCGTAGTGTCCAATAGCCAACTTATTAATTCCGTCCTCGCAATATCTATTATCATCAAAATCACTTAGTCCACGTTTTATAATTGTATCTGTTTCAAATTTGTGATGATTGTTCTGATAACATTTGTTATAATAAAATTAGTGCAGATGTTTAGCGCTGCTTTAAAATCATCAAATTTCATACACTTTTTTACATATCCGCGAGGAATACCCTTTTGCTTTTTTTGTTAGTTTATTGTCATTTAAAATTACGGCGTGCATTTTACTTCTTAGTCCGACAAATTCCCTAACTGGTGCAAACATAAATTCGTCTTTCATCTTGCCGATGACTTTTTTATTTGCATCATCATGAAATCCACTACTTTTTGGATAATCCGATAAATCAAATAAATATTTATTGTTATAAATATCTTGATAACATCCTCACATTTTATGTTATAAACAAGTGAATCCGTGCAGTAAATAGCAATTCCGAATCTGGCCACTGCTTTTAGGTAAAATTATAGTGAAAGTCGTACATTAGCTATTTTGATATATCAAATAGAGCTGCACCAACATAAATCGGTTTATTTAACTTTAAATTTGTTTTTTTGTCGCTGTATTGCAACAAGATTTTCATTAAATATTTTTATACTGACAAAACCGTCATCGTTGACTAATTTATTTCTGAGATTTATATCATTTACAATTTTAATATTGACTCGCTTCTGATATTTTCCATCGTCTTACCAAACACGGAATTGTTCATCAACTTGAAAAAGTTTTTCTCAAAGTCGGTCTTAGCAATAGCACGACGTTTGGTATTTAAATCAATATAATCTGCCATCCACCGTGATTGATTAAACTTTAACACGCGATGAACTTTTCTAAGAATTAGTTCAGCATCTACTGCTTGTTTTAAATTTTTGTAATGTATCACGTAATTTCTTTTATTTAACAAATTTGGAACGAACATATTAATATTCAATTTTTTTGCTGTTGTCATTGCCTGTTGTTCAGGCGAAATAAACTATAATTGATTATCATTGACTTTGCAAAAAACGGATAGTCGTTATGTAGATCATGAAACGAACTAGGATAATCGAGATCAACTTCAACAAAATAACTGACATTTTCTGGTAAATCTTTTTCAGTTTCTTTAAGAAATTGATCTGGAGTTATCTAATGAAATCCACTACATGGCAGTGGCTCTGACATAGCATAACTATACAAATTATTATGATCCAGATAAATAATATAATTTGACGGTAAATTTTTATCGTAATTTTTTAAGTATTTATTATTAGCTACCGCATATTTTTTGTTATAACGCTAATTCCGCCGCGAATTCCTTTCTCACTAAAATTAAACATATCAACATCAGTTAAGAGATCCAACTCTATCCTGCTTGTTTTTAGTAGAGCATCCATTGACAATCCTGGCGCAGAATAATACCAGCATGGGTCTAATCCATAATTTTCGTGACTGACTTTACGAAAACTCTCGAAAACATCTGCTAGTAATAATACATCTGTTTTCAAATATAAATCATGATAATCACCAAGTGTCTTACAACCAAATTTATTCCAAATTTCCTGTGCATATTTCTACTCGTCATCTGTAATATTTTCATTTCTTAGCTGCGAATAACATTTATCTTTGTTAGGAAGAGAAGAGAAGTTTCATCAAATCTGCTCCAGTCGTCGAGATACTCATACGGAACGACACCTTTTTTGTCAGAGAGACGTAGTCTTCACCAAAGCAACTTTTTAAATTATTGAAACTGCTACAACCTTTCACAAGCTCATCTAATGGTGCTGCCATAAATTGCAGACTGTCGATGAAACGTAATTTCCAAGCGTAACTGACATATACTTTTCAAAATTGTTTGAAATACATTTTATTATATTGTTTAATTTAAGTTTAGATTTAATTTCCTCATCACCAAATGCTTTTACAATGACATGACTATCATAACCACGAAAATTATGTAAAAAGACAGGAATAAAATCTGGCGCATGAAATTTCACATTACAATTGTCATTTGCTGCTCCGCGATATTGGCCGGTTAGATGACAGTGATCGCGCACTTTATCGTTATCTAGAGGTTTCTCGCAGATATGACAATTATCTGCCTCATCAAAATCAAGTTGTTGTTTGGATGTTATTTTTATTGGAGCTGTTCTGATAATCTGTTGAAAATGTTATTAACATCGTCTATTAAATTTTTTAGTAACCACACGGCAGGACTTTTACATCTCTGCAATTTTATTGGACTTGAAAAATTATCGTTAGCCCAACAAACTACTTTATAAGCTGCTCCACAAGGAACATGTTGTATTTTTCTGTTGCTTGCTTTATTTGGATCATTTTCTGCGCCTGCCACAGGAACAAGTAGACACTCGAAATCAACATAAATAACAAACGGAATATTAAATTAATGATTATAATTTTTAAATTTTAGCACTTTTTCTTTTTCTCCTGGCATTGTTATTCTTTGAACATTAACACAATATTTAAGATGCTCTTTCAGTTTTTCATCCTTAGAAAAACCTTGTAAAGAACGGTAGCAAAAATATTTCTTATTTTTATCTTTATTATATTGTCTGATAACTAGGCCGTTAAGGTTTTTTATCCAAACATAATGATTCCTATAAAACAGCAAGTTTATTGTCGATTGCGAAACTTTTCTGAATTATACCTTGGATAAACATTATCACGCTCGTCAAGACCAAATATATTAACTGAAATATTATTTTGCTTTTCAAACTTTGGTACTTGATTTTCTGCTACTGGAAAGTCAATGCCATTAAAATTTAATTTTGATACGTGAATAAAATACTTGTCAACGCGATCAGCATTTTTTTTCTGCTGGAAACATTGTAGAAAGAATAGCCCACTGGAAACATCTGTTATCAAAGTTCTTTACGTTTATGCAACATTTTTTGTTTTTAATTTTTTGAGGGAGATCAACGTAAGAACTACCGCGAAGTACGTTATATCTCATTGTGTGAAATAAAATTTATTTTATCATTTCAAATTTCCAACCTGATCCTGATACAGTTAATTCCTTCAATTTTTTATTTTTTTCCTGATGTATTTCATCGGCGACTGATGAAATATTTGTTCCAGATAATATTTTTCGTGATTTAGCTGTTAAATATGGTTAGACAATCTCGTTGATGAAATCTACATTTTCAAGTATATCTTTTTGAAGTGCATGTAACTTTCATAAAATAACATGATACTGTACTATTAGCTTGATACTTCTATGCACTGCAAGTTCTCGCGTTACAATTGGATGCAAAAGATGAAAAAATTTGTAGAATTAAAATTTACTAAAACATTTTGATTATCAAACCGATAGGTGTTGTCAAATCCTGCAAAAGCAGTGGCTATTTTCACAGGTTCTCCTATAAGGCTCTTTTTGGCCATATCTCGCAATTTCAGCATTGTTATATAATGTAATATTATATCTTAAATTGATTATTCGATCAATATCTCACCACACAATGCGCATGCGCTAGTTGAACAAACATTTAGAGATATAAAATGCTTATAGTATAATGAAACAAAATCTGACAAGCGCAAGCGAGCAAGAATACTATTATGTTCATCCCAAGTATAACTATACGCGGGAAATATGTTAGGGTCGGTGATTCACGTCGAATACGGACAACCATTTGGAAAAGCAATACCAGCCGGTTATAAGATTAGCGTTAAAGGTGATAATGACGAGCGAGTTGAAATGCTAAGGAAAGATTTTATGTACACATTATTTTGTGATGAAATTCCAGAAGGACAACGAGTATATCATGTCAACGGCGCAGTTACTGATGATAACATTGAAAACTTGTCTTTAAAAAACAAATTTCAACCTCATCCCGTGTTTGATTTTTACGAGGCGAATGATAAAGGAATTATTCGAAATATCCAAACTAAAAAAGTATTAGGAAAAATAAATAACAGTGGTTAACTTAGGATAAGTGCCAGAGAAACACTAACCGATCAAGTTAATTATTATAGCCATCGTTTTGTTTACGAAACGTTTAACGGACCTATACCCGATGGTTTAGTGATAGACCACGTCAACTGTGTTAAAACAGACAATCGTTTAATAAATCTTGAACTTGTCACTCCACAATAAAATAACAGACGAGGACGATGTTGTGGTATTAATTTCAGATGTCCTGCTAATCTATTGTTTCATTTAATCTTGAAACAAATGAGGAAATCAAATTTAAATCAAATGATTCTACTGCAAGATATTTTAAAATTAATCCTGGAGCAATAAAATATGTTGCTGACGGTGTTGGAAATATGGCAACATCACATTCAACATTTGACAGAATCGTCTTCAAATGTGACGATTAATTATACTTTCTAGCTCAGTTTTGGTAAGTCAATTATGAACAAACATTAAAACATCAACTTTGTTAAATTTTAGTGTAATAAATGTTCTGTCATTAAGTTTATTTTTTTCTGCCACTGTTAACAGAATCTTATTAGAATCACCTTGCATAATAATAACGTCAACAGAATAATAACTATACCCCGACAAACATTTTCGCACTGCTTCGGCTAGTTCTCCATAATTTAATATATTAACTTTCTGATGATATTTTATCTCGTTAGTCATCTTATTATCATAAATTAGATAAAAATATATTATAATATGGACTTAATGAAACGACTTGCTGATATAATCGCGGACGATAATTATACAGCAGGAGATGCTACAGTCGTAGATAAACACAACTCGGTTGATTACACAGAGGATGGCATTCTACTTAACAACGATGATGAACAAAACGAGATTGTAGGTGTAGTTTATAAAAAATAATTACAGCAGACCGACAACTGGCAGATATAAAGTAAAATATCATATCACAAAGAAAATTTTGAACTTTAATTTTACAGTAGCTGAAAATCAATCCTTTTGGCTGCTGATAAAACCCTTTTTAAACATTAGAATTACAGACCGACAGAAAATATAAATTTCGATTTTATATTTATTAAAATATTTAACCTAATGACGATTTCTGACGATCGCAGACGATATTTGATATCGTTATGTAAACCAATAAAATGTAAATCTCTCAAACATACGTACGAGGAAATCTACAAAAACATTATTTCATAATTTGTTTGGTTGGTACCCAACTATTAAATTTATCACTGTATCCTCTCCATTTAACTAAACTTTTATTACCTTTTTTCCTGATAACTTTTTCAATAACAAATATATCTTGCTCAGTTTTTGTAGTTTCTGCTTGTAAAAACTACCAATTATAGGTTCACCTGCTAAATCCTTTAGCGCATATGCTACAGGTGTTGTCAGCAAAACTTTATCAACAACAAATACTTCCTTCAGTCCAGTTTGGAGTAAATCCTTTTTCAAATGTTTTTTTTTTTTTTTTTCGTCAGAGAAATTCTAACTTTATCACCAACTTTAAATTTATATCTGCGGTACATGTTTTCATTTGCAAGAATCGCATTTTTAATTGGATCATTTGGTGACACTTTTATTGATCTATGCTTCGTGTTATTATATTATCAACAATCTGCTGTAGATTGTCAATACACCTGTTTGTATTTTTAGCTGTCAAATGTTTATGTATCAGCTTGTTTACTGTACGATTAAATCTTTCAACGACAACGCTTTTTCTCTCATTTCCTGTAACATATTTTTTTATGTTACTTTGTTCCAAAAATTGCTCAAATGTTTTTGTTAAAAAAAACTCCGCTCCGTGATCAGTCCAAATTTTATTTGGTTTTCTTTCTGTACTTGTTATTATCTATTTTAACGCATCAGTCATCGATGTTCCAGTTTTGTCCGAAACGGGTATACTAAACGCGTATTTACTAAAAACGTCAATAACGTTAAACAAGTATTTCTTATTATCGTTGAATTGAGCAAGATTTGACACATCAGCTAAATCTATTGCCCAGACATCATCAACGGCATTTGCGACAACCTTGCGTAGCGGAAACTTTTTTTTAGGTTTATGTAATTCAGCTGCCAGATCATCATACAATTCTTTTCCAAGACCTAACTTATATTTTGTTCCTATCATTCCCTGCACTAACCTTTGATAATTGTTTGTACGAGATTATAAAAGGTATAAAAAAATTGAAAAACTCAAGTATAAAATCCCACGAGGTTTGACCCTCAAAAAATTAAGAAATTGGACTAAAAAATATTTACCTTCGTCAATTAATCATCTACTAAAATAACTCCAGCTCCAGATGTTGATTTCAGGACCATACTTTTTTTTCTACCACAAACAGCGCAAATGCTTTTAACATCGTTCTATTATTTTTTGTTTTTTTTCTGTTATCTCATCCTTATTCTCTGTTTTAGTTTTATATTTGAGACAGTATGTTGACATATTCCTTAGTTTAGATAAAATTAACTGCAATCTCATCGTTTGCGTGAGAAGGCTGCTTGTCAAATTGTAAAATAAACTTTATAAAATCAGGATCTCCGGAGTTTTCACTTCGGGACATCTGTCGGATAAACAATGCAATAATAACCACAAGTGGATGTTCCAACCGGCTGTAGTTGATTAGATGAGTAATTTATTTTTTTAAATATTTTAAAAATATATTTTTTTATAAGATCACTCGGAGGAAGTCCGAACGAATCAAAATGATTATTATCGTAGACAGCAACCCATTGAGTGCCAGATCCATCATTGAAGTTTTGTATATTTACAATACACGAACCGCCTGCTGGTACATTATCTAATTCGTCCTTAGAATACATTTCGCGAAATCCGACAATGTCATTCAATTTTTTAATTATATCAAAATTACTTAACGGCGTCTGGTGCCTGGTAGAGTCATTCCACGTCCTATCCCTAGCAGATTTGGAATTCGACTACCTGCTAACCCCGCTAAAAGTGGAGTGAAAGGAATAATTCCTCCTCGTTTTGTTTTTCTTGGCGGTCGCTGTAGTTTTTTCTTTTTTTTTAGATTTTGTCGCTTTGGCTGTCATTTTATTTTTTATTGTTACATAAAATTTGTTTGATTCCATCGCCTGATACCGCGTTTTTAGTTGCTCCAGATACTGCCCCTGACGCTGCCGCTAGTCCAAGTGTTCCTAGTACAGATAAAATTTTTGGTATTGCGTTAGCTATTACAGAAAATGCTGGTCCAAAATGTCTGCCATATTTGCCATCGCTGTTATTTGTGCAACAGATAGTTTGAGAACAAAAGGTTTTCCCCGATTAAGTTTATTGATTTGCTGTTGCGTCAACATTATTTTCACTGCGGAGACTTTGTCAGTCTCTAGGGATATCATTAGAGAAACAGAATTACGTTTGGCAACCGCTGCTGATAATTTATTAATTTGACCGGGCGTTAGGTATATTTCTCTGGTTGTGTATTTCCGTTTTCATTTTATACTTGTTTGTCATACAATACTCACACTTGGACAGTCATCCTTCCCTTGGTCGTATCAATTGTCAAGAATCTATCACTGACAACTAGCGCATATACGTTATATTGTTCGGCTGGCAGTGCGCCAAGCGTCCAAGTGACCTCAGTATCAGCAGTCGATCCAATAACTCGTTCGGAATGTTTTGATATATCAAAATGAAAGATAGGATACAGTGATCGAAATTCCTCTACTGACATCTGAGACCCACTGTCTGCGTCCTGATATTTTTGCATAGCCTCCATAAGGTACATGTACGGCCGAGATATGTTTCTGGTGGCGTCCACGGCAGGATTGCATTGGATTGCAAATATTGTACTTAAAGGAAGCATCATCGTTATTTGGCGAGATTCTGCGGCAAATGCTTTTCGTTTGACATATCCTTCGTTGTATTGCTGTCGTCGTATATTTGTAACGGCTGATCTTATTGCGTCTCCAATATCAGCAACTGCATTACCAGCCGGATTAGCGACTAGATTATTATTATCTGAGCCAGGAACACCAGCACCAGTACGAAACTCGCTTGAAACAGCTGTCCCAAATGAGGTATCTTTAAACCACATCAATTTTGTGGCCACTGATCTCGAATAATCATCGTTGAACGAGACGATATTTAGTATTGTATTTGCTACGGGCAAGTGCATTGAAATATCTTCCACAATTTGATTGGCCAGTTGGTACCGTGCACTTTTAAACAAGCTCCAACCGTTATTGACAAGTGCAATTTCTGCACCAGCTGCAATATCACCGCCTCTCGCAGTTTGTAACTGACCACGCACTTCTAACACCGCCTTGTGCGGCAACAGAAACACGTCCTCATCTCGTGTGTTAAAAGTTGTGACGCCAGCTATATTTGGTTCGTTTGACTTTTCGTCGAGATATTCAATGTACTCGAATTCTGTCACTGTGTCGTTGGTATCGGCAAGATCGGGATAATTTTTAACTGACATTATTTATTCTATAATCCACACAAAATTGTGTGGCACACAAAATTACAGCAACTAAAAAGCAGCTGGCGTTATTTGTCTTGTTTTCTTTACAAGTTTGCGTATTACCTGTTCACCACGTGGTGACAGTAATTTTTCTTTCTTTTTTTTTTTTTTGTAGCTATCATAGCTTGTTCTGTATCCGCTGTCGGTGCAATATCTGATATTGATCGTTTTATTTCCGCGTTTGAAGGTGGGCTGCCTTTAATTTTATCAGCGATCTTTTGTCCTACTGCGGTGCCAGCAGTGCTAGCAATAGCTCTACCTCCATCAAGTTCAATTGGTGCTACTTTACGCGTAATTCCTGGGATGTTTTCAGCTATTTTTGTAAATTTATTTTCAAAAAATCCACCTACAATTTTTCTTTCATAAACTTTTTTTTTGTCTCTTCTTGTTATTAAATTAGGTTTACAAAATTTATGCCGACAACTACGTTATTACGCTTACAATCACGAAGTGATCGCGCGTAGTTGTAAATAATACGTGACAATTTCATTGTTAAGATCTATTTGTCGTCCTGATTGATCTGTTAGTTGCATTGTTATGTTAGTTATTTGATTTTCAGGATTAATCGGATAGTATATTATTTGTCAAGGAGTAACTTGCATCAGTGACCCAGGCGGGACATCTGGTCAAAAACTATAGATTGTTTGACCTTGACTTCCTAAAGCTGAATAAGACCCTAATGCAATAGAGCAATTAATCAATATTGTATTTACTTCTGTTACGTTAACTGGTAACTCTCCATTATACAATATACTTTGTTCTGTAACACTGCCGTATTGTTGGTTTTTAAAAACCTAATAATGATGCGATACTAGTCGCTGGTGAAAAATCGATTATCAAATTAATTTTTAATGCGATTCTAGCTCGTAACGTATTATAGTTTGGAGTTAATGCAGACTTGTCTGCGGCAGTGTATTTTGTTATCAGCTCTTTTATCGTTTTGTTGAGATCAGTTACATTATACGCCCCTCTGTGGTATTCTAACTGACACCCAAGCAGCAGAATTAAATGTAAAGTCGTCATTGACGTTTAATTTTACATTTGCCATAGAATGCCATACCGTAGCAGAAATCAATCCGATTTCGTACTGTTTATTCGGATCTAGTATTATTGGCGGATTATAGTGGACAGAAAAGTTTCCGCTGTCACTCGTTGCTTGTGACGAGTCGAGTAATAATGTTGTTGACATTATATCAAAGTTGTTAGATAAGATCGTTATGTAAAATTTCATACTCGTCTGATGTTAGTAATCTGCTCGATCTAAAATTAATATATCTACAATTTCGTTGTCGATTTCCGTACTTTCATTACCAGCTTCTTTTGATGTTATTAATAATATAAGTCTGTCAACTAGTTCGGCGTTTGATGTAAAAATTTTAACACCTGTTCCAGTTCTTTCTTCGAATAATTTTTTAATTCGTTTATCAGTTAAACAGTTTTTAAACAATCTTCTAAAATTCCAACCTTTGGTATATTCTTATTTTCTAGTTCTGTACTGATTTGCTGCTGTTTTTAAAAAACTAGCGATAACTCCGTTTCTCATTTTATCTATCATAGCCAACATTTCTCCCTCTGCGCTACCTTCTATAAGCGCTTCTTCAGCTGTTGAAAAATCATTAACTTGATCGTTTAAAATTCTTTGTAGTTTATTGTAATCATCATCACTCCATTTTCGAATGTTATTAAGGCCGTCAAGTTTGTCTTTTACTAAATATTTTTGAATAAGTTCTCCAACTTCGGAATCATTTATTTTTGACAGAGCTCGTTTTTGAAAAATATTCTGTTTTTCATTAGGCATTACTTCTATGATAGTTTCACGTATCATTTTTTGTTGCTCGGATAATTCTTGAGTTTGTCTTGACAAATTTTCTATTAAGCTTCTTAACTCGACAGGATTAATTATTGATGTTGCTATTGCTCGCTGAAGCTCAAGGGGGTTATTTGTTAACCTCTCAAATTCGGTTTGTCGTGCAACAGGATCAGCAATGTTTTTCACAAGACCTTCTACAAGTTTTTTAGTTTCCTCTTTTGATCTTTCTCCGAGTAAACCTAATAGACCTTTCTCTTGTAATTATTTTTGTTCTTCTGGCGATAATGCTGATATTTCTGGTTGTTTGCCAAGTACTGCTTTCGTAACCGGCTTAAAAAGTTTAGCAGTTTCTTCTTCTGCTTGAACTTGTCCTCGACGAGCTTCTTCCACTCTTTTCTTAAAAGCAGCTCGAGTTGTAATAAATTTTTCAGTAATTCAATTTTTTTTTGTTAATGTTTGTCCATTGTTTATTGTTTATACGCTCTTTAAATTTCGTCTATAGAAATGTGTCGACACAACAACGAAACATCTTAGCTGGATCACGCGCTAGTTTATCAAATGAAAGGAAATTGTATTTATCCTTGGTTGCTTGATGATATAATTCAATAAATTTATCTTTTTTTACATCACCGCATTGCTCGTTTGCGATATTTCTCACATCAACATTATCTAGTCCGGGAAATAATATAAAACATCCCGTATTTCGCCTAATAAATCTGTCAACGTTATAAAAACCTTGCGCTAGATAAATTGAATAAAATATTTTTGTTACGCTATAATGAAAAATAAGATTTAATCTTATTCATCTCCTCGTTGTTTAAAGGAATATCGTCAAATACAATTATTTTATGTTCGGACGAATTAAGTTCGTCAACTGGAATTAATTTCTTTGGTTGTTTTATTAAAAATATATCATCGCCAGCGTCAAGCTCATTACGAAGTTTATTATTGTACTCGCTCAATAATTCGTATTTATCTTGTTATGGGTTAATTGTGTAAATATATACCTTATAGTAATTAAAGTTATCGTTGAGTAAGAGATCTATTAATAAATTTGTTTTACCAGAGCCTGTACGACCAACAATAAGATAATGACAATCTAGAAGTTCATTATTATACTTATGCTTGATTAATCGTTCAGTGTCAAAATTTAATATCGTTGACTTCGCCATCATTGTTATACAATTTTATGTTATATAATTTACATAATATGACCTGTTACACAAAGTTTGGAACAGCGCTCACGGGAGACGAACCATCAACAATAACTGATTCGTCATCATTAGTCCAAAAAAATAGGCGACACAATGGCAGGTAATTTATTAATGTCAAATCAGCGAGTTCTTGGTTTAGAAGTAGATTATCCGCCACCAAAGGTCGATCTTACTCAAGCGGTAGGTTACTCACGACTAAAAACGATCGACAGTAACAAATTATCACTGACAGGAGGAATTTTAGGCGGTAACTTAGATATGTCAGGAAAAAAAATTATAAATTTGGAAACCGCGTAAGTTATTTACAGTTGAAGTATGTGGATAATAACAAGCTTGATAAAACCGGTGGAACGGTTACAGGCAATATTAATATGTCGAGTAAAAGTATTATTGGGCTGGAAACTGCGTATCCACCAGCAGATGTTGATAGTACACAAGCGGTGAGCTATGAGCAACTAAAATCTGTTGACGATAACAAGCTTAATAAAGCTGGCGACATAATGACAGGTAACCTGATAATGAGCAATAAGTAAAAATAACTGGATTACCGACAACCTCGCCACCAGCTACGGAGAATGATGCTATTAGTTACGCTCAGTTAAAAGAACTCACTCCGTATTCAAAACGATCCGCTGGACCAATGTCAGGCAATATAAATATGAGAAACAATAAAAGAACGACATATGTGTCAGTTAACCCTAATGATCTGACAAATAAAGCGGATGTTGACAGTCTGTCCAGTGGTATAAAACGAACCAAAAATAATGTTGGGTATATTCCAATACTTTTTAAGGCAAATGATAACCGAGTTAGGTTTGAGGTAAGCGCACCATCATATTATCCAGAAAATTATCCTCATTACGCTTTCTCTGATAGACAGGAATGGACTAAAATCAAATGTCCTATTGCAGTCGCTATTTGGCAATTTCATTTGAGCGGCCGATTAAATTCTTGTATTGGGCAAATTTATTATTGACAATTGGAAGGATCAAACGATGATATTGACCGGGCAATATTGTCTAATACAGAAAACACGTATATTTCAACCACGCAATACTTTATAATTTCAGCTGCTAATGCTGTTAACAAGTACTTGTATTTTTGAATTTATGTTGTCGCTGCTAAAGATCCGCTTCCGGGCTTGACAGCATTTCAAATATATACGCTCGACGGTCAAATTTAATCTAACATTGTATAATAATGTCAGAACCACCAATTATAACCGTTGCAAGAGAATTTTATGATAATATTTTTAACCCAAACAAAAATGTTGACATAAAATCAGAAGCGGCAAACACAATCAGTAATATGAAAATTTTTTAGATCTTTTTCATATAAATATTTTAATGATTGTACTACCAACAAAAGCCCCCAAAATTTGTATTCGTTTTATGCATATGCGAGGACCACAACTAATAGAAGCAATAAGAAACTTTGATATTATAAGCAGATACTATCATCCTGATGATTGTCTAGAAGAACAAAAACCAGTTGAAACTATTTTTAAAAAAATATTGCTCGAGCTTGACAAGGAAAATATAGATTTGATAATACAATCAGATCTAATAAAAGCACGAGCTTATGATGGAAGATCTCAGGAAGAAAAACAAATAAACGAAAATCATAGTCGTCTTGACAAACTAGCCGAAAAAAAAAAAATAAATAAATAAACGAAAACAAACTTTTAAGCGATAGTTTTTCAAAACGAGAAATATTTCAAAAACTCGGGATGTATTATCACGACAAGCAAACTATGCTTAAAGCTGTTGGTAATATGTTAGCAGATGCAACATTGATGATAAAAGCGTACTCAAACGCAATTAGACCAATGATAGGTAATTCACCAGGATTTGATCTAATTATTGTCAACAAATCGCTGGGAGTAATCGAAGACCTTAACAAGAAAGTTGATGATTACGATGATGTTGAGCGAGAAGAGTTTTTCAACGAGGTTGAATCAGTACATATTCCAGTGGAACTTAACTCTGACGATAATATAAGTGAAGAGGACGATGATCCACAGCCGTCTCTCCAACGCTCTAGGCAATTGTCATTACTAAATTATTACACCGATGTCGATAAAATATATACACAACATTACAGCAAACGACTAAAAAAAGTAAGCGAATTAGTTAAAGAAGAAAATATTATGAGAAATACAAATTATCTCAAAAAATTAATGCTGATAAATTTTATAGCCGCATACGCAATTATCAGACAACATCTAGTTCTCAAAAATTTTACGTTGGATCAAATAAGCTTGGTGCTCGGGTTTATGAATAGAACAGAAAGCGAAAATAATAGTTTGGTAAATGAAATACATTGGTATAGTACTGAAAAAATGGTTTGGAGAAGTTTTAAGTCTTACAGTTGGTTAAAGAAAAATGAGGTACTAACAGATGAACGATACAGTGATACTTCGTCAGATGTTTATGACAAGTATAGAGATTTTATAGCTGATCCTAACAGTAATAAGTTTCGTGAATTTCTTGATTCGATTGTTGGTACTAGAACTTTTATTTTCATATAAAAATTGTAAACAAATATTGTATAATGAAAAAACAGATTGTCGATTTCAATCATATTTCAGAAGAAATTCCAAAACAAGATGTGGACGCACTAATGCAATATTACAAATTTTATCATAAAACCCTCTGGTGTGTAAAACAATGTTATAAGTATTACAGTAGAATACTTCTAGTAATATCATAGTTGCCACTGCTCATAACAAGCTCTGGTATAATTTCAAGTGGAGCATCATTAAACCCGTTTTTATTAATAATATCTGGTGTTAGTGTTTCTCTTTCAACAGCGTGTAAGAAAATTGAGCCTCGACTTGAGACCAAACAAAATGACTGCAAAACAGCGAGTATCACTTATAAAAAATTGATCAGATACGATCTTGTTTGCGAGGCGTAAAATATGATATGGACCATTTAATACGCGAGTTTCGTATTATTGACAGATATTCTGCCAATGAGAGTCAGCAGGTATGAAAAGATTATCATAAAATATTGTGACCAATCATTGCTACTGTTTATGTTTTTGATTATTTTATTTAAATAATTTAAATTCAACATGACGGTTATAGTAGTAGTAGCAAATGAGCTGTTTCTATCTCAGAGACCCCCTTACCCCGACAAAACATATTTTGTCAGAAATATGCTAGAAAGCCTTATCATGTGAAAGTCATTATTTTTGAGCTGATAAAATGTCAAGATAGAAGCGTTTTGGAGGGGGAAGGGGGTCTCTGAGATAGAAACCTCATTTACTATTACTACTAGTGACTTTCAAGCTTCTTTTGTATAGTTTTTTAATGCAATATTTTTAGAACTATTTTGTATTTCATAATCTTCGTCAATAATATTTTTAACAGTTGTAATTTCGTCAAGCTCTTGATAAAATATATCTCGATCGACATCATCATATAACTCAATTCTAGACTCAACTTCTGATACTGCGTTTAGTGCAGCATTAATGTGATTTACGTTATACTTTTCTTTATCGCTGGTGAGAGAGTCTATTAGAACTAGATATGCTGTTGTTTGCAGGTTAGTGTCAGTACTGTTATCTACTATTTCTAACAGCGTCTTTTCATCATAGTAGTCCATACAGAGTACACAAAATACTTGACGTTTAGCAAATGTGTCCTTGAGCTTACGATTTTTTAGAAACTTGTGTTTCCTTGATTCAGCTAGTATGTCAAGCACGTCGTGAATCTTCTTTAGTCGCTTTTGCTCTGGTTTCTTACCACCATTGAATTTTGTTTTTACAAGGTTAGACTTATCAATAGTCAAAACATTTTCTTTATTTAGCTTGAGCAGTGTATTTATCAAATATATTTCAACCTTTAATCGCCGCTCCTCGCAGTCGCTTACAGGACAGTATTTGCTAATTATATTGTTACACGACAGGGGTATTTGCTTGACCGAGCGGTGTCAAACACTGGCGCGATTCTGCTAGAAGTCATAAGTTTACCCCAAATTTCCAAAGAATTCTATTCAACTTCAATTGTAAATTAGAAAGCCCGACGTGTCTATTCGATACATAAATTTTACTCTAACAAATGCAAGACCACAGTTCGTACAACTTGCTAAATATCTATCAACCGCACATCTGCATTGTTTCTCTTTATCAACTTTCCGCACCGTCAACAGTTCACGCCTTAGAAACTATACAACTATCCCCTAACACGGGGAACTATTTTAACTACGCCACCTTAGGCCAGTCAATTCATGGTTTCAAGGCACATTTCGCCAGCACAACTGCATCACATTTGCAACCATGGCAACATTGACGGTATCTGCCGAGTCCCTTCTTGTTTATTCCATTGTGTAATTTACCGGTTTCCTACCGTAAATACTGCCACTGCAGTTACGCCACCAATGTACAGCACTAGATTTTAATAGGGACTATGATACGACAGGGACACTTCATGCAGTTTTGACCTGAATTCACTACAAGTGAACCATGGCATCATGGAAACTCACTAACACTTCACGCTTGCTCCTAATAATTAGCTAATTATTTCGGGCTAAGGAATATTTCCATTGCATAGAATTCCAATAATCAAACAAGTAATCACACAAATCTAAGAATTCCTTAAACGGGGCGCTATAACCAAATGCGCATACTCCAAATTTATTACAATATCAAAGTCTCTGATAGAGTATTTCAGTTGAGGGCCTCTCATTCTTGAAACCCTAGGAAAATTATCGCTGTTCTCAGTTAAACCGGGGGAACGTAAAGTTATTTTTTCATTCGAGCAATTACATTTATTGCTCTTGCCTCTTCCACATTTTCTAGGTATAGCTGAACATCATCAGCTATTTCGATCTCCATTTTCGGGTTTGCTATAAAATTATAAAACTTTTTTGCAAACCTGATCGATGGAGGATCAATAGACATATATTATAATTACATTAAAATCACAGCATGTTAGTACGCCAGACCTATACTTGGTCATCGAGTGTATATATATGAAACATCGACAAACCTGGGAAAAGACCTCTAGCGTTGAAAACATAAATCCGGAAATACGAGTAATTTTTGTGGTTTCTTTAGCATCAAGTGTAAATTGCCGAGAAGTAGTAGTAACATTATCCTGAGAAGTATCATCAAAATGATAACCCAATCCCCTATACAGCTCATCCCATGTTGTATTACCGTTAGATCCTTCTAATTTCCAATCATAAATGTATCCGATATTAGCATTTATTTGACATCGTAATTGAAATTTCCACATTGCTACGGCAGCTGGACTCTGTATTTTAATCCAAAAGTTTGATATTTCTCCGTCTAACTCTAACCCGCTAGATACAGGGCTGTTAAAAGCAAACGCATAACTTGGATTATTATCCGAAAAATAACTTAATAACTTGATGCCGTTCCAATAAAACCATAACGATTATTAACAGGAGCAACAAGATGTGGGATATGACCGACAGCTCGTTTTGTACTACCACCAATCACTTGCGATTTGGTAACACTATCCACGTACTGTTTATTGGTAAGATACAGGCACGTACTTAGAAGTTATCTTATTATCAACCATATCGATCGCACCTGTTACCGTACCACCGGATTTTTTTTAAGATAATTGGCATCTACAGAAGTAGTTGCACTTTGCTGATGCTGCACTTATTTCAACGTCAACATAAAATTTATTTGTAGATCAAATGGGGCAGTTGGATTATAAGTCGTTGTTATTTTATTCGAGCCCATGTTTAACATACCTGTAATTGTACCACCGGTTTGCTTAACATAAAGTGCATCAGCAGCTCGACCTGATACATCAATAGCACTGTTTGTTGCAGTAATTGATCTCAGGTCAACATAAGATTTATTTGTAATATCATATCCAGCATTTGCGTCATATGACGTTGTTATCTTATTCGATCCTATATCTAATGCGCCAGTCATCGGATCGCCGGATTTTATTTTGACAAACTTTACATTTGTTACAGAGTCGTTGTTGGTCAAAGTTATATTATCAAGTTGGGTCTTAAATGTTAATTTCCCACCCATATCTAACACGCCAGGAATCGTCCCACCAGATAATGACAACTTAGAATTATCTACCGAGCTAAGTTGTGCATAGCTTACCGCCTGAGAATTATTTATGTTGAGGGGTGGGTATTCGGTCTCAAGATTTACAATCTTTTTTTACTCATGTTGACATTTCTGGTCATCTTTCCACCAGTTATTGATAGCTTACTGTAACTGACAGCATTAAGTTGGGCAAACCTTACTGCCTGTGAGTTATCTACGTCGATAGGTGGATATGTTGTCTCAAGGTCTAGCACTCGCTGACCTGACATACTTAAGTTACCAGTCATCTTTCCACCTGACATACATAAGTTACCAGTCATCTTTCCACCCGACAATGATAACGTACCATTACTGGTAGCGTTAAGTTGTGGAAAGCTTACTGCTTGTGAGTTATCTGGGTTGATTGGTGGATATGTTGTTTCTAGATCTAGCCCTCGTTGTCCTGACATGATAAGGGTGCCGGTCATTGTGTCACCGGATCGCTTAAGGTAATTTGTCATATCAACATCTGTAGCTGTAGTTGCTGTTGTTTCAGCAGACAAACTACTGATTAACGTACCAAATTTTGTGTAGTAACTCATGTTATTGTAATCGCTGCTGACAAAATTTTGTGCACATGCTATATGATGAGCATAATAAACTTTGATACTGATCGAGTAATAAAAAAAAATACAGTTTAGAGTTACGAGATTGTCATTACCTTATAGTAAGACGTACTGGATCTGGCAAAACAAACTTGCTAATGAACTTGCTACTCAATGATATATTCAACTACGATCGGGTGTATATTATACGATCAATCCCCACCAGGACAAATACGAGTTGCTGAACGAGTACAATGAAAAACTAAAAATGAACTTGGTGCTGGTGAAGATATATTTGTTATAAGAACACCAGAAGGTCTTGTTCCTGTTGCCGAGCTAGACTCGGACGAACACAAGATTATTGTGTTTGATGACATCTCTTTCAGCAATGCTGAAATGGACAAGATCAAATCTTATTTTTCATTGTCAAGAAATCGAAGATATAATGCAATTTATCTTTCCCAAGGTTTTTATAACGTCGATCATTTTATCAGAAGAAATACTGTTGTTTTATATTGTTTAACGGACTTGACAATATTGATGTGCAAAACATATCACGAGAACAATGCGGTGATGTTTCAAGAGACAAATTTGTTGAGCTGTATCATGAGGCAGCTCATGGAAATCACAGTTTTTTCTTATTCAATTAACTTGCCAGAGATACCAAGCACATGTTTTGATGCGGAATTGACAGGTTCTTAGATTGTAAAGAAGTATGAAATTAATGTGTGTTATTCACAATAATGGACAAGGCGCGGATAAATCTTCTAAAGAAATATGTGGCAACAAGACCTGCGTTTAAGAAAAAGGTTGAGCAAGAACGTGCTGGACAACAACAAACCGCAGAAGAAACTGCTAGGATCTTTAAGCCTATCACCGAATCTGTATTTGGCAAACAACTTGATGTTGATAAAGTATCAGCAGAAGATGTAGAAAAACTAAAGGAAAAAGGTCTGCGAGGACTACCTGAAGAAGGACAAAAGAAAGTTGCTGGGGACATTATTGCAAAAACTGCTTCTGAACTTGAAGACGTAAAAACACAACAAAAATCGTATGATGATAGTTTAAAACAAAATAAGTTTATCACAAAGAAACAAATTGAACTCGCAGAAAATTTAAGGAAGTTCCAGAATGTAATGACTAGTGGATCTGAAAAATTTATTTTAAGGGTAAGATAGATTGAAAAAAAAAATCAGCAAGTTTAGACCAGAACATCCTAGAGACTACTTAGATTTTCTAAAGAAAAATAAAATAAATATCGACATGACAAAAAATAACAGAAATTTTGTTTCATACTGTGAACAATAATCCATTGCGAGGTAGCTCATATGTCAATCTGCCAACTAAAATTAAAAACTCAAAATGTTGTATCAATTTCAAGAATAACGATAACAAATATTTTCAATGGGCGTTATTATCAACGTTTTTCCCGGTGGATAAGCACGCCGACAGAGTATCAAATTACATTTGTCATTCTAACAATATAAACTTTTCCGGAATTGTATTTCCCGCTTCCGAGTATCAAATTCCAAACTTTGAGAAACAAAACATTTTACTTTTACCAGGTGGTATTAATGTGTTTAGAGTAGATGATGATACACAAAAGATTTATCCAAGATATATCGGCGATCGAGCCACATCAGATCTCGCGAAATCCAAACAAGCAACAATAAACTTGCTGTTCTATAAAAACCATTATGTGTGGATCAAAAACTTTAACGGGTTGGTTGGTGGGCAGTATAACAAGCACAACGAAAAGAAACATTTCTGCGTCAGATGCTTGCACGGCTGTAACTCGTAGCTGGTATTAGATCGTCAACTCGAATACTGTTCTAACGTACAACGAATATCTATGCCAGGTAAAGAGCAAAATATATTGCATTTACGAACTACAGAGCCAAGATGACAGTTCCTTTTATAATTTACTACGCTTTTGAGTCTATTCTAATTCCGGCGCAAGGAGCAGAAAATAACCCTGATAAATCCTCGACAAGAAAAGAACAAGAACATGGAGTAGCATATAAAGTCGTATGTGCTGTTGATAAAAGTTTATCAAAACCTGTTGAACTTTATCATGGTTCCAATCCTGCTCTGTGGTTGTCGAAAAATCTCATTAGTGAGGTTAATGCCATAATGATGCTTCTCGGTAGAACAATGAAAATGAAACCTTTAACCGTAAAACAGGAAGTTGAATTTGCGTCAGCAAAAACCTGTCACATCTGCGAGCAAGCGTTTATGTTTGAACTTGGATCTGATCGTGTAAAAGATCATTGTCATATTACAGGTAAACATTGCCGTCCAGCTCATGACAAATGCAATCTTAAATATACCGCAACAGATTTCGTTCCTGTTGTCGCACATAATTTCCGTGGTTATGACTCTCATACTATCGTAGAAGCATTCAGCAACAAAGACATAATTAACCGCCTTAAAATCAATAACAACGATAGAATAAAATGTATCCCAAATAACACAGAAAAGTATATGTCATTGACACTTGACAAGTTGAGATTCATCGACAGCTTACAGTTTATGGCGGCATCGTTAGACGAACACGTGAAAGGATGTGGAAAGTTTGATAATTTGACTGATCATTTCGGTGACAAAGCAAATTTACTTAAAAGAAAAGGTATCTTTCCAGATGAATATCTTAACTACTGGGATAGATTTAATGCAACAAGTTTACCTGACCAGGACAAGTTTTATTCTCGATTAAATCTTGAAAGTGTCAGCAATGACGACTATGCTTACGCTCAGCAAATTTGGAATAATTTCGACTGTAAAACCTTTGGTGATTATCATGACCTGTATCTGATCACAGACGTTTTGTTGTTCGCAGATATATTTGAGAATTTTAGAGATGTCAGTCCTGATAACTATGGACTTGACCCAGCATGGTATTACTCAGCACCGGGATTATCTTGGGATGCATTACTCAAGCACAGCAAACTAAAACTGGAGTTGCTGACAGACCCTGACATGTTTTGTTTCATAGAACGTGGAATCAGAGGAAGAATAAGGGTTATAACAAAAAAATATGCTAAAGCTAATAACAAGAACATGAGCAACTATGATAAGACACTGCCGTCGTTTTTCATAGCTTATTTGGACGACAATAACCTCTACGAATATGCATTGTCTGAGCCAATGCCGTACAGTGGATTTCATTGGATAAGTCCTGTCAGTTTTTCAAAAAATGCCGATAAAACTGTACCTGATAATATTGGTTATTTTGTTGACGTTGATCTTGACTATCCCATTGATCTTCGTGACGCATATAATGATTATCCATTTTGTCCTGAGTTAATCCTGATCGATTACAGTTTGTTATCAGAGCAACAACGAAATTACTCATCTAGTTCTAGCACTAGTGGTAAATCAGTCAAAAACTAGTATCAAATCTTTTTGATAAACGGAGATATATTTTACATTATAAAAATCTCAAACAGGCGCTTGATTATGGTCTAATACTAAGAAAAGTTCATCGTGTGTTAAAGTTTCATCAGTCGCGTTGGATGAAAGGTTATATCGACTCTAATACTAGACGAAGAGCAGCTGCAACAACAGAATTTGAAAAAAAAAAAACTTCTTGAAGCTCATGCACAACAGCGTCTTCGGAAAGACCATGGAAAATATCAGAAAGAGGGTCAATACTGAGATCGTCAATAATGCTGAACGTCGTAATAAACTGATAATTTTGTTAGTATGAAAATGTTTGATGAAAATCTTGTCGCTATACATAAGAGAAAGACAAACATAAAGTTGAATAAACCGGTTTATGTTGGTATGGCAGTACTTGAAATATCAAAGACGTTAATGTACGACTTTCATTATGATTTTGTTAATGTTAAGTGGCCTGATGCGGAATTGCTATTTACAGATACTGATTCGTTGATGTACAAAATAGAATCTGACGATATTTACAAAGAATTTTATGAACACCGGGATCTGTTTGATCTTTCTGATTATACAACAAATAGCGGATTTCACTGCGATAATAATAAAAAATAATAGGAAAGTTTAAAGATGAAGTTTCTATGAAAATTATAACGGAATTTATTGGATTACGTAGTAAAATGTATTGCTTAAAATTATCTGATAATAAGGTTAAGAAACGAGCTAAGAGAATGAAAAGAAATGTGGTCGGTAAGGTAATAGAATTTGATAATTATAAGTCGGCGTTAGACGGTTTTAGTGGTCATGTTGAAATGATGGCAATAAAATCAAATTGTCATAAAACTGAGACTTTGCAATTTCGATGATAAAAGATACTGTTCTGATGGCATTAATACATTTGCGTTGGGATATTAAAGGTCTGATGATAGTATTGATTTTAGCAAGGTAGATTTTTTAGATTGGTTATTACAGTAAATCGTCAGCGATTTCATTTAAAAAATAAAGATAGTAAAAATTTTGTGTGAAATTCAAATATAATGGAAGATATTACGGTGAAAGATACCACGTTAAAGATGAAGAGAATTCTCTTCCAGGGTAAGCATATGACCATTGTGCTAACAACGAGAAGTATAGCACGTACTTCAAAAATAGAAACAAGATAAAGTTGTCTCTGGTTTGCAATAATTATTCAGAATATTTTGATAAACTTGCTATTAGCACAAAAGAGCTCGTTAAAACTATTGACAATGTTTATAATCCAGTATCGCAAGACAAATACACAAAAATTACAGTTGATGATGAGCTAAAAAATGTTACGTTAATAAAACAATAGTTTCTCATGGAAACTTTATTAAAATGTTAGAACCTGATTCTCTTATCAGCGGTAAAATTAATTTGTACTTGTTCTGTCAGGATGATGAGAGTTATATTATTGGAAAAGCTAAGACGTTAAAAATATCTCGAGAAATCTACAGCAATTTTGTGTGAAATATCAGATATAAAAATTTGCTTGTAATTTTGTGTGAAATATATCAGTAGTCTTATATAAGGGGGTGTTTCTGGATCAAACCCTATTTTGTTTAATGACGGTGAAGAGTAAAATATTATGAAATAGACGCTGTTGCCTCAACAACGTTGTTTTCGTAGTTGTTTAGACCAACTTGAGGGGGCCATGGAGGGGGGGGGAGGGATTATATTGTCAAGTTCAAAATAGGGGTTTGGGCCAGAACATCCCCTTTATAAAACTACTGTTATATGGATGGAAAACCGTACCTAATGTGGAATACGCCAAATCGCCTTCACCGTTAACTATCGTGTGTGTGTGTGTGTGTGTGTGTACAAGGTTCAGCGTGTAATAAGCATACATTATGCTGTAGTCTAGTATGGATAACATGAGTCTCGTTGAATAAAACTAGGCATTTTAGTGGATTCAGAATTGACACAGAAACACATTCCCAAATCATTTTAAAACAAGTTACAAAGGGCCTGATATAAGTTGTAAAGTTTAAATAAAATTCGCCTGCTAAGTTTGTATTTTAATTTTCTAACATTTTCTCAATTCAAGATGATGCTGTTTTTAGACTGCAATCAATATCACAAATCCATTTGATAAATGATCCAAGTATTAACAGAGGATGACGACGAGAATCTATATACTTCAAGATCATTATTTTCAGAGACAAGTTTAGGAATATTTGTTACTTTCTTGATCCTAAACACATAGCCACTGTTTGTTTTGTTCTTCTGTGCTTTTTACTGGCTCAAACTTCAAGTACCATTGTATGGACCATTTATGTAGTTTTATCAAATCGTTATTCATGAGTAGTGCTATTTCAACACAAGAAGGAGTGATTAATGTAATGACGAGTCCTCTGCAAATTGACATGCAAGAGAATGCATACCATTACCAATATTTTTTGAGATAGGTTAGAAACAAGAGAGACCCAGATGCGGATCCTTGTGATGCACCACCATTTATAATAGTTTCTCATTAATACAGTAAGTATATGTATCATGCAAAGAGGACCATTTGTTTTCTGTTAATCAGATAATTTTCAAACCATTTCAGCAGATTACATGAAACACCATACTCGTTCAGTTTAAATATTAAGTCTCTCGACCAGACCCGATCAAAATCCTTTGGGAGATCCTAATGTGCAATACAAGGATGTTGAGATTGTTTCAGTCACTTACATATACTATGATACAGTTCAATAAGTTGACAAATTCTTAAGTGACCAGCAGGGGATCCTGGTTGATATTTGTAGAAAAGACAGTTTTTATGAAAATAATTATACATGTTTTTAAAAACGCATCTTTCAAAACTATTTGCTTAATACAAGTAGATACATAGGTCTATAATTGAAAACTTGGTGTAAGTCGCCTTTTTAGGAATGTGAAAAATATTTGCTGGCTTTAATTTATCTGAAATTTTGACCTCCGATGCTTGATTCATTTTGTCATCGTGAGTAAATCAGAACTGGTTAATAGACGCACTGAAAGTTTCGCTTTAATGTCCGTCAACGTCGAGGACACAACATAAGACCTTGGTCCGAGGGTATCCTGTGAGTTGTCTAGGGTAGTCGAAAACCTTTTCCTTTTTTTCCGAGACCTGAAAGGTCCGCCCCCAAGCGCTTTTTTCATAGCGATGCTGGATATGGTTACAATAGTCCCTAATACAACCGCTTTTGTAACCGCAGGAGTCTCAGCCGCCAACAGCCCTGGCTTCGCCACGAGGAATGGAAATATGTCACAGCATTTTTGCATTGCGACAAATCTGATTTCTGTGTTGCGAAATCTCTGAATATGTCATAACAAAGCTGATCATCCACGGATGGTACAATAAAACATAGCGGATCCTGCACTGCTATCACATAATCAGATTCAGCAAAGGTTGGATCAATGATCAACGCACGAACCGGGTTCAGGAACACGTTGCTGTGCTTGGGCAACTAAGCCTTTGCTGGAAAAAAGAAGTAAATGACGGAACAAATTTTTCGATTTTTCTCAAAGTTTTACAAACCTTGTTTCGATCTCGTCCATGACATGCTGAACTACAAATCCATTTTGGGTTTCAACACGAACTAGTCGAGCCAGAATCTCCGGAACTTTCGTCGGTGTGGAGCAAATATGTTTACTTTCGCAAGCGGAGGACAAAGCCGTCTCACTTCCAGTTCTAGACCTTTCAGGGTCTAAAAAAAAACCTCGGCGGTGATATCGCTGCCACGGTAGCGAACCTCTCCGTGGTACCATGGCATAAACATTTCGTGAAAAACATATCCCTTGATACAATTACTGCAGGCCTGGAATACAACTGAATCTACGACTAGATTCCAATGACCGACCGAAGCCCAGAGAAAAACATCTAAACACATCGATGCTACATGTTACCCACACGATGTCGCTTACGCATCGAATGATATCCGTGCGCGTCAAAGGCGCCAAAGCGGATATCACCCATGCATTCGTTCTGCACTCGGAGAAAGAATCACCCGATGAGTCATCAAAGGAGACATGAATGCCAAGATCATACTCGCTGAAGAAAGTCGACTAAATGGAAGCGAAACCTCTATATAACAAGCATTACCACGAAACTTAAAGCTTCTGAGAGGACCATATCCGCGATACTCTAGTCCGCGAGCTAATTGGAAGGGTAATCATCCGTTTTCAAAAGGTAGCGAAGAGCGTTAGCGTGGCAGGGTAAACAAGCGTTGTGGCAGATTTACTTGTGGATGGTTTGGTACAAGGACGCCCAGTGAAATTCGCCAGGTTGATCTTTGTATTCTCTCGCAAGATCAGATACGTGGCTGAGGACGCGGTAGTGGAGACGAATACAAATATGAGTTAACCGTCGTCGATGTTGCGAGCCGATAGAAGAAGGCGGTTCCGTTGACATCCAAAGATTAAGCAAATATCACAGACGCGTTGAAACTACCTATGCACGAGGATGGCTCCGTGGCTTCTATAGGTTGATTCAGATAAAAAATATTTCGAAGCTGTAGCTGAATTGTTTGCGAAACACCGTGTAATGGATTGTCAGAGACATGCCGGTATGCATCGTGAGACACTGCGTAACGATTTTGGTCGGTAACAAATATCTTGAACTCCAATTACTACCCTACTCCTCTTCATTATTCTTAATTGAGAGCGAATGAATTCTAATAATTTGGTGTTAAATATATTACTTGCGGTACCAATATCACTTGGGGTTATTAATAGATCAGTCCAGTTAGCTCCAACTATTAGAGCGTTGGATTTGTTTTATGTGTTGCTTATGATAAAAAAGTTTCAAAAATTTCCCATAAGTTATTTGGTGAGTAGTTTGATCTACACCCTATCCCTATGTCTACTTTGTATCAGCGTAAAAGAATCTCAATCCACACAAGTTCAATTGTTATGACTCTCTAGTTATAATAAACTAAGTAATAGAAGAGAGCAAAACCGACAAATTTTCTAAAAATTAACAAATAATTATCAAAGTAGCTGAAAGAACCCTGGACAAAGGAGGAGGTGTGCTAAAGGTAATACTTATTTCCTCAGAAACCACCTGTTGGGTCGATTGATCATCATGACAAATATTGTCCCATTTGGCAGCAAAGAACTGAAGTCTTCTCCCTATGACAATCTGTCATAAGGTCAGTCTAAGACAATGTCATTTTTTGAGATAAGAGGTTGTCATGGAGACAAAAGTTTATTCTCTCTCTGCCTCTTGTCCAATTTTGTTTGGGAGCACTGTGGTTTTTAACAGTTGTAACTTTGGTAGGACTGCTGTAAATAGCCTACGTGCTATTTGACATATTTTTTACTGCGTTGTTCGAACTAAGTGACCACGTGACCCCACCATGTGATCTAAAATTGAGGGTTAAAACGTATTTTGTAGTCGAGTCAGTCGTAATTTACACCTTTAGAGCTCAAGGTGTTTTTAAAGTTGATGCCATTTTGATTTAAAATTCTTCTATTTTTTGGATTTAATAATTTATATTCCCTGGAAAATACCAGTGCTCATCAAAATTCTTGGACAAAGACATTTATTGGAGACTATTCGGAATTCTAAAGCTGGAACATTATTCTTGATTCACAAAATTCAACAAGGAACTGTTGGCACATCAGTACAAAACTGGATATAGAAGACGTCATCGCCTTCCATCTTGGAAATTCATCGGGATTCGAATTTTGATTCAATTAGAACTTTAGTGATAGGACTTATATTTTTAAATTCTAGGATAAATTTTTGGATTAGATTCACAAAACATAAGTCCTTTTTCATATTTTTACCTTGTTTTCTAGGGAAATAAATTATTTTGTTAAATTTACAAAGCTTGTTGGCTTCACTCTTTTCTTTGTTACTTTGTACGAGCCTATACACATAACAGTATGCACTAAAGCATCACCATTGATACTTACGAAGTAGATGCTATAATATCAATTTGATAATGTTACCTGTAGGAAAAGCCAAATAATGGCTTATAGATGCAAATTCACTGAATCTTGGCAGGTAGAATGCTAAAACTACATTAGTATAGAAAACTTACCTGTATATATCCGACCTTAGTGGAAATTATTCAGCAATATTACGAGTTTCCTATCTCACACACCTGACCTGCACATATACTTAATTACAGCTGTAATAATGTAAGGGAAAGCATCCTCGACCCATGCAGTTTGTACTCAAGGCACCTAAGTGTGTGATGATGACAAAGTGATAATACTGCAAAGACAGAACTTTGTCATCAAAGACAAGTTGGAAATATTAGATGGAGGATACTCCCCTTTCAAGCAAAGACTCTACAAACTTGCTTAATGGTAGAACTTCCAGAAAACTGGTAATGGATTGTGAGACCTCATGCGACTCTGCACAAGTGGAAGCATTAACTTGACTATTCACTGAACTTGGCACCAATTCCAATATTAAAGGGAGATCACCCAATCTATCTGCCACCTAGGTGTGCAAATAACTTTCAGCTTTTTAACCAAAAAGGTTTAACCTGAGAGGGCTGGACTTGTAAGGTAGTAGTAGTTCTCCTACGGCATTATAACGGTAACATATTTTAAGCTGAAACTTTATTATCCTTATTTGGTCTCAGGCTTGTTTCAATATCTACACACTGAGTTAGCAACAAGGAAGTCAATAAAATGAATGGAAAATTCTTGATGAGTGACAATACAGCAACTGCATATAATTGTTATTTTAAGATGAATTTGTGACATTCAATTTCATGCCTTTACCATTAAAAACAAAATATTTTAAGATGAATTTGTGACATTCAATTTCATGCCTTTACCATAAAAAACAAAATATTTTAAGATGAATTTGTGACATTCACTTTCATGCCTTTACCATTAAAAAGCAAGAAATGATTGTTGAATATCGCGATGAGATCCTGTACTGCATTATGGAGTTATCCATAATCATGAGGAATTTTATTCTAGCTAATGGCTATTTGATAACCGGAATTTACATCACATGTAGATTCGGCAATGCCAGCATTTCACAAGGAAGATACATTCCAATCAACATATCTGATACAAAACTTAAGTACAATATTGTACATTATTACTGGTATTACATTATCAGATTTGTTTCAGTGTTTGGTTTTGCACTCTACAGCATTATATTACACTAACTTAATTACATGGAATCGAAACAAAATCAAAAATATGAATAACCAGCATCATAATTAAATCATGTGACAAAGTTCAATCATGTTACTTTCAGGCTGATCTTTTTTTTGAGCCAGAAAATCACAAAATTATTCCAAAAAATACCAAACTCTTAACTGAATTCTGACCAATCCAAGCATCAAGATATTTTATTTTGTTTATACATAATGAAGTGTGCACAGAAATGTTCTGATCAAAACTTATGATTGAAAATGTATGCTAGATTAGTACACATGGTAAAAGTGCACGTTGTGCTTTAAGCAGATTCATTAAACCCAATTTTTCGTAGTAATGTTTACAAATACAAAATGCAAAAATGAACATTCACAAGTATTTCTGCACAATTTTATTTTATATCCAGCAAGTGACAACATTAAATATTTGCCCTTCAAGGGCATTTCAATCGACTAACAAAAGCTTTAGAACATCATGATTGTAATATGACTTGAAACATGCAATTTAAAGGTGAACACACATGGACATGTGCACTTAAATGTAATTTGAGAGCATGTGCTAATGAAAGTAAAATGGATATTGGCTTTGTTTTCCACAGGCAATTCATTAAGGTTTTGAGGCAGAAGACATTTTGAAATCATCATTTTGTATGTCATGTGATAACATGAAGTCATGTATAATGGCATCACACCTCAAACACGGAACATGAAGCACATCCTAACTTTGCAATCTACTTTATTTTCTTTAACCCTTTACCTCATGTAAGCACCTTTTTATGTCTCTACCCCATTCTTATGGATGCATCTTTGGACACTTCTACCCCATTTGCATGGAAGCGAGTTTTGACACCTCTACACCATTTTCACTGAAATGCGTTTGGATGCCCACTGTAAACATTAGCCATTTTGAGCTGGTTTTCATGGCATCACCTTCAGGGGAAACCCCTTATTAGATACTACACTCATTGATGTGAATGACCATTTCATCATGTGGTTCCTGTTTAAACTCTAGTTGTAATCTGCTATTTAAAGTAACTGGGTTGGATTTTCCACTCTCCAAAATGGAGGCGGCAGATTTTATTCATTACTTTCTGGAGTCTGCACGATTAGAATCATAACTGTTAAAGCACAATAACACAGGTAAAGGATCTGATGTTCATGTAGGCTTCACTGAGTATTTATAATTTATCAAATTAAGGTGATTTAGTGATGTAGATGTAAATTCTGAATATGAAAAATGGTAGCTATGGTTAATCACATGGCTTCACTGGGTTGAAGGTAAATGAGTTCTCTCAAGATTTTAAAGCACATAAAAATATTCTTCCATGAAAAATAATTATACAACTATAATGATCAGACTTTACTCTTAACTGTTTCTACAAATAATAGATGTGTACCAAAAATGTAAAATAGTTTAAATTGATGTTGAACATAACATGTACTACTGCTATAATAGTTAACTGGCAGGCCTAAGTGTATGGAGTCAAATAAGTAACAGGTGTTCTATTTATAGCGCACTGCACTGTGTAACTATGCTATATTTATATCAACTGCCTACAAAGCCATACACTATATGAGGTAAAGGGTTAAAGACTGGACAAGATTCTCTATTTGGATTATAGTAAATACTTAGAAATTAGTTTTCATTACGACAAATTCTTAGTGGACAAAAGTAGTGGATTATAGTACATGCCGAGAAAGCATAGTCTTCATTTTTCCCAGATTCTTAGTGGACAAGAGTAATCACCAAATATTTTTTCATCTCTAATACAATTTGCAATTAAATTTTTTCTTGATCAATTGAACATATCAGTGTGATGCTTGGCACTCTGTAATTTATGAAATGTTTATGATAGACTGACAACATTAAAATGAAATAATTAAAATATACCATGTCTTACAATAAAAAATTGTAAAATCCAGACTGACAAGATTAAAATGAAATAATTAAGATAAATTATCAAAATAATTCAAATTCGACATTCAAATCATATATTTAAAATCTGATCACGGGACTCCGTGGGTAACAAAGGCTTAAAAGATCCACAAAACAAAACATGACTATGCATGACTCGAGTTCAAATTTTCCTGCTCCTCCTCTTTCCCTTGACAATATATTTCCAGTTCCATACCCGACTCACGCCGGATGCACGTTTTAGTACAAATAAATACAATAACAAATGCAAGAAGACACAGCATGCTCTGTCCTAGTAACAGATACGGAAACCATAGTGGGCTTTTATTCTCCATTAGATAGCCTAAATATAATGGATTTAGCATTGTGCCACTTGAGGCAGCTATCAAAAACAGGGAAGCTATTTTTCCTGAAACTGGCATCACATTTTCTTCTGTCCATGAGAAGATGGTAGGAAAGATGACTGACATGGCAAAACCATTGAGAGAAGAAAACACCCAAACAGCTGGATCAAATAAAAGAACACTCCCTACTGTAAAACTGGCAAGGGAGATAATCAAGAAAGAGCAATAAAGGAACAGCATTTTAGTTGGATGCATTAAACGGATGATAAAAATTCCTAAAAATCGTCCAAACCCAAAACTTGCCCAGTATACTGCTGTGGCAAGAGAGCCTTTCAACTTTGTCCAGTTTAAGTGAAGAAGGCTAAAAGTCATAAGGTAGCTGGCAAATGTGTCCTCCACAGCGCAGTACAGGTGGAATAACAACATGAGCAAGATCATCACTCCAATTTTTTGAAAATTTGAAATCTGAGTAGATATTCGTTGACTAGCTTCATTTGCCTCTTGCTGTTCCTTTGTCTGTGGTTCAGAATTTCTTTGTAGATATGAAACAAGGAAAGGAATTGCAGATAGTATTCCAATTATTGTGCTGATCATATATGCATACTGTACTTTTGTTTCGCCCCAGTATTCAAGCTCAGTAAAGGTGCAGTTAGTGGAATTTGAACAGCTGGGTAAAATATTAGTGTGGGATATATTAGCAGCTGAAGTGCTTTGTGTCTGATTCAGAGGTTCCTCAACCATTTCAGTTCTCTTTGGAGCAAGAAATGGTTCTGTTATCAATGGTGAAATTATGCCGCCAACAGCAAAAGAAAAATGTACTGTTTGCATGTACGTTCGACCTTCTACACCCCATATTGCAGCAATCACTGCATTTCCACCTGTAAAATACATAAAAAAGTTACCTAATAAATACCATAGTTCACAACATTTATCAGTTTCTATGGCAACTAATAGATACAAAAAAATGACAGGTCTCAGTTTATTCCTTCATGATGGTTCCGTAAGCTGTATAGTATTCACTTGTAAGGCAAGTCAAACTGCATAGAACAAAGATCATGATCTGCCATAGCATAATGCACCTCCAGACCACGGTAAATATTGTGCATTCAACTGATTACTCCTAACAAACTGCACTGACTCAGATCTGCTGGCACATTTTGAATTGCAAATCAGTTGGACTTGACTTATAAGAAAGTATATGTAGTAATCACTAAATGTTTTTGAAAAATTTCATCATAGCTAATAGTTACAGAGAAAATTTTACATATATAATACAAGCCTATGACTTTAAAAGCTCAAACATTCCATTCATGATAGAAACTGATATAAGATGTTGCATTATACTTTAACTTCCATGACTACTATAATCTTCAAACTGACATTCTCTGTCAATAAACCTAGCCAACACTGTCAATAAACCTAGCCAACTCTGTCAATAAACACTGCCAACTGCAAAACACACAGTTTTGGAGCCTACCACCATAACTTTACTGGGAAAGGTGAGTGACAGTAAAAAAGTTACAGCACCTCTTTCATTCACTTTAAAATGGCTTTGGTGATAGGACCAGTGTTGCATCATCCAATTGGCAAGGTTTGTCGAAAGGGTATGATAGGACCGGTGTTTCATTTTCCAACTGGTAAGGTTTGTTGACAGGGTATGATAGGACCAGTGCATCATTCAATTGGCAAAGTTTGTTGACAGGGTATGATAGGACCAGTTTTGCATCATCCAGTTGGCAAGGTTTGTGACAGGGTATGATAGGATCAGTGTTGCATCATCCAATTGGCAAGGTTTGTGACAGGGTATGATAGGACCAGTGTTGCATCATCCAGTTGGCAAGGTTTGTGACAGGGTCTGATAGGACCAGTGTTGCATCATCCAGTTGGCAAGGTTTGTGACAGGGTATGATAGGACCAGTGTTCCATCATCAAGTTGGCAAGGTTTGTGACAGGGTATGATAGGACCAGTTCTGCATCATCCAATTGGCAAGATTTGTGACAGGGTATGACAGGACCAGTGTTACATCATCCAGTTGGCAAGGTTTGCTGACAGGATATGATAGGAGCAGCGTTGCATCATCCAGTTGACAGGGTTTGTGACAGAGTATGATAGGACCAGTGTTGCATCATCCAACTGGCAAGGTTTGTGACAGGGTATGATAGGATTAGTGTCGCATCATCCAGTTGGCAAGGTTTGCTGAAAGGGTATGATAGGACCAATGCATCATTCAATTGGCAAGGTTTATGACAGGGTATGATAGGACCAGTGTTATATTACCCAGTTGGCAAAGTTTGTGACAGGGTATGATAGGACCAGTGTTGCATCATCCAGTTGGCAAATTTATTGACAGGGTATGATAGCACCAGTGTTGCATCATCCATTTGGCAAGGTTTGCTGACAGAGTATGTCAGTAGGATTTGAAGCTCGAGTAGTTTTGACAAAATTAAGTACGACAACATCTTACACTGATCATGTCATCACTCAATAAGCAACAGTCATATAAACTTAAATGTTTTGATGTACGAAATAAAAAGATTTTTGTAAAACTCTGCTTCATGGTTTTGACTGGATATTGTTTGAAGTGTTTTCTTTATTCAACCTAAGTGGCAAAATATGGTCTAGTTAGTGGCAGAGCAGCCCATCCAAATAGAGAAACTAGGTAGTTGCCTGGGCACCAAGTTAAATGGGGTGCCAAATTTGAGGAGAGGGTTTAGAGGAATGGGGGACACCTATTGCATGGTTCAACTAGGCACCAGTTGCTGGCAGCTATTCTAGGGCTGCCCCTGGTAAGCAGCTAATTCAACCTCATAACTGAGTACCAGTTGCATCAGGTATTTCAAGCATGTAACTAGTACTTCCAAGTCTAACATTTCTGACATGTCTGACCAAAATAAATAGAACACCATAAAATAATTTATTAATTTTTCTTCCCTTCTTACATATTTGATAATACTGGTATATTAATAAAACTAAACATACATTTATACCATATATGCTAACACACAACAGACTGAAATTCGTGTGGGGGGAAAAAAGACAATGGCATATCTATTTTATGATGTATTTTTACTTGACATATACAAAAGTGTTTAATTTTAAGTTATGAATAAAATCTTTTCAATTTGCAGTATCCTTATACCCACTATAGTCATTAATATGACACTTTGCAGTATCCTTATACCCATTATACTATAGTCATTAATGACACTTTGCAATATCCTTATACCCACTATAGTCATTAATATGACACTTTGCGGTATCCTTATACCCACTATAGTCATTAATATGACACTTTGCAGTATCCTTACACCCACTATAGTCATTAATATGACACTTTGCAGTATTCTTATACCCACTATAGTCATTAATATGACACTTTGCAGTATCCTTACACCCACTATAGTCATTAATGACACTTTGCAGTATCCTTACACCCACTATAGTCATTAATATGACACTTTGCAATATCCTTATACCCACTATAGTCATTAATATGACACTTCGCGGTATCCTTATACCCACTATAGTCATTAATATGACACTTTGCGGTATCCTTATACCATCTATAGTCATTAATATGACACTCCAATTCTTGCAAGGCTTATTCAATTTTCAAAAGTGTTATATTGAAACATTTTACTGGTTACCTCTTTCATACAGTTTGGGGTTTTGAAATGCTGAACAAGATTAATTCCAAAATTATCACAAGGTGAACAAGATAAATCCAAAATAATCACACTGTGAACATGACAAATCCCAAATTATCATAGGCTTATAATGGTTTGGCACTACAGAGCTTTTCAAAATCTGAATGGAATTCAGAATGATCTTTTAATAAATCCTGCAAAAGTCACTGTGTGGACCATTAAATAAAAAACTTAGTAAGGATATATACAGAGAACAAGCATGGGGACCACTATAAAAATTTGTTTGCTGTCTTTAAATTTGGCCAACATAGGCAGTTCATACAACAAAGTGGGCAAAACCTATATCTTCATTTCATGGGTGGGTACTAGTATATACCTTAAGGGTGCAATGGGCAAATGAGCAATGAAAATAAAAAAGTACTTAAAGTAAAAAAAAAAAAAACACGATTTACTGAAACACTTCAGAATAATAATCACGAACTTAGCATATTGTATAATAATTAAATTACAGATTATGAAAGGAATAATTTATAAATGATTTACCTTAAGATGTTCATTTTATATTTTTAAAAAAGGATTTAAACAAAATTTTACAAGTAATTCTAGTGCAGCTCAAGTCACAAAATCACATGGGCCAATCTGATCGTGTAACAATTTAGCATGGTATGATGAGATACAGGAGAGCTGGAATACTAAAGTAAAAGAACAATACCAGTATCCAATCCTCCAGCACAAGCTCCGGCAATTGCTCGCATAGTCACCATCAGTGGAAAGAGAGAACACCATGGCATAATGCCACTAGCCAAAGACATGCCCATAATGACAAGAAAAAGAAGTAACAGTCTGTTAAATTTGTCGTACAGCACCCCACAGATCAGAGAACCAGCCAGATATCCCGTGGTTCCAGAAGTTAGCAGCCAGGAGGAAGTGGCAAGGTCCTTGTCCACTATAAGACGCAGGTCAGGAAATGCTGGCCCTGTGTGTCCAGCAAACAGGCCCTATCGATACAAATACATAGATAGATAACAATTTTATGATGGTGGATACTGTGGGAGAAACAAATACAATGGGTCAAACATGCGAGCCCTGTGTACTTTGGTGAGACCACAATATTCAACATTATACTGTGGATGATTCAGACATAAAATGAATTAGATTTCTCTTTAAACATAATTTTAGTAACTTTAATTTGGTGATAAGCAATTGAAATATATATTTTACTTTGTATAATAAATAAATTACAGTGTTTATACTGTAAGCGATACCAAAGTACATGGGACTCACAATATCTTTTGCTGTACTTCTGTCTCACTCACAACATACACAGTATAAAAACTCATGAATAGGTACAAACTTGACCTTATTTATTATATGTCACCATTTACCAAATAATACATTTATTTAAATTGCTCTCACACAAATGAACAGAATAAAAATATTGTTTAAAAAAGAAATCTTGTTCTAGTTATTTATGACCGATTTGCACAAAATTACCTATTATGATGATACATACTTTTGTGTCATGATAGACCTGCTGTGATGTCATGTTAACGTGCCAATGTCTTGGATCCTATGTGTACATAACATCACCCATATTGTGCTTGACAAGGACCAAAAACTAAGGAAGATTTACTAATCATTATGCATAGTGTATACAATAATGAGGGTTCTGTTTTTTACCAAATTTATTAACCAATATGAATCTGCCTAAGCAAACCCATCACTATTACATACCAAGTTTCAGTTCTGTTTACTGGTGTTGAATCTGATATTGGTCACAGTCATGTTAACTGGTAGTGAATTTACCAAACAAACCCATGCCATTATGTACTGATTATGGTCCATTTCTTGGTGGTTAAACTACTGGAGCAAACCCGTGACCATTAAGTACTGATTACAGTCGTGTTTCTTGGTTAATCTACCCAAGAAGTCCATGACCATTATGTACTGGTCACAGTCCTATTTCTTGGTGGTGAATCTACCCAAGCAAACCTATGACCATTATGTACTGGTTATAGTCATGTTTCTTGGTGGTGAATCTACCCAAGTAAGTCCATAACCATTATGTACTGGTCACAGTCCTGTTTCTGGTGATGAATCTACCCAAACAAGCCCATGACCATCACATGCTGGTTACAGTCATGTTTCTTGGTGGTGAAAGTTCTTTACTATGCTATTCACATTTCTCTTTGAACAGAATTAAACCTGTTCAAGAACTGTATTGTTTTTTTAAGTGAAGTTCAACAAACCACAAGGAGAAAATGGGTGTCTGTAACACAAATATCCCAGCACTCCTCCACTTTGTCCCCTCAACTACACTGTTTCCCTATGGTCAAGTCTCTAGGGGTAAGAGCTGACCAAAGGGGATTACATATCTAAAGCTGTCCCCAAATTTTCCTTCTCTAATATCATCATTTTTATTCCAGTAAAGCAAAACACCATCAACTCCAAATACTGAAACAAATTTCAATTTTGGCTTAACAAAATCCCATAAGATGTCTTTGCATTTAATGCATATTATTAATAACTAAATGGCTGTAGGCAAGCCATTTAAGTAAGACTGTGCTTATCTGTTTATTATCAAATTGTGATTGATGCTAAACCATTTATATGCGTGAGTATTATTGTACAACACTGACTTAAGCAGTTTTCCAAAAGTCAGATTCACTCACTGACATACTTGTAGCCTGAATTTAGATCTTATACAGAGATTAACATCTTTGCGGTTGCTAAGTATGTGACAATGTTCCATGCCTGACTCAAGCCAGGCTCTTGAAATGTGACATAGCTGTACCTCTAAGTTTTAGATTTATACTGAGATTAAAGACTTTGCAATTGCTAAGTATGTGCATTTATTGGCTATGGCACAAGAAATGGAGCCATTAACACAAGTAACATCAACCAATGACAGATGTAAAAAAAAAATCAGACAGTACTCATCTATTTATGCCTAATTCTTCATTAAATACATGTATTTTGAAATATAAAACCTTTCTTAATTTTGTGCACTATTACACACACACACACACTGAGACACTGATGCTCTAAAAATTACATTTCCCCCCCCCCATCACATAAGCACACAGAAAAAGATTCTTTCACAAATGCAAAAACCTCAGCAAACTTAATATTTCTCAAAATGTAAGGGGGGTGTCAGTTTTAAGGGTTATATATATATATATATATATATATATATATATATATATATATATATATATATATATATATATATATATATATATGTGTGTGTGTGTGTGTGTGTGTGATGAGAGAAGGACAAACAAATAGTTACCCTCTAATAATCAGGAATGTGAAAGGACATTAAGTTAACATTTATACTGATACATTAATTCAATCCTATTTCAGTCGATGAGTTTAAGATACGGAATAAAGCCCCATATCCAGTAATTGGAAATGTTTCTTTTACTCAGCTAATATCATTTATTACCTTTTAATCATTCAATTTTTAAAATCTTTCTAAATTCTTCAATATTATGCTGTATGAGATCAAGCTGTAGTCCTAAAATGGAAATTGCTGTTTAAAAAGGAATTTTTTAATTATATTACACTGAGTGACATTTTGTCTTATTGCGTGACTGCTCCAGTGACCTAGTGGTTTGAGTATCCATCTCAGATGCGGGAGTTTGTGGGTTAGAAACCTGGCTGAATCATATCAAGACTTATAAAAATGGTACTAACAGATGCCTTGCTGCAAGGCTCTCTGCATTAAGAGGTTAGGGTTTGGACTGGTCAGTCTGGTGTCAGGATAATGTGACTGGGTGGCACATGATGATACATGTCTGCGGCATGATGCCCAGTGCTATACATCACTATAAACTGCCTTACTGCTGACATTGTAGCAATATGACTGAAATTTTTTTAAAGCTACATTAAAAATCCAAATCACACACACACACACACACACACACACACACACACACACACACACACTTATTTCATTGTTCAATTTGCTATTAGCCTTTATATGTATATTTACACTGAATCTGATAGTGTTATCAATTAGCAATGGTATCTATAGTTGACTACTAATTTCTGAATCACACACACACACACACACACACACACACACACACACACACAAGCAAACAACACCAAACCCCCCACACACACACACACATACACAAGAATGATATAAATAATACATAAACAAACAAGCACAATGGCAGCATACCAGCACAATGAATGAAATACATATCCACACTGAAAGCAAAAACTTGGATCTATACACGGTATCCCTTCTAATCCTCTGGATGACTCTAGTTTGATCCTTTGTAGTGACTGAAGCATCCTTAATATGCTTCGCTTCGGTTGTGCCTACTTCACCATCAACATAATTGAGGAATGATGTCTTCTCGTGATCGCTGCACGTCTCAGAACTGCCAGTCACGCGATGTTCAGGTCTTTCATCACTAAGATTACCAGTCATTCTAGAAAAATGTTTTAGTGCATATAACGTGACAATGAGTAATAAAGAAGCAGAAAAATGAAGTCGGAAGAAATTGTTATTCCTTTAGCATTTTTTTTTTTTAATCATTATTGTTTGTATTAGTATCAGACACATAAATATATTTATTATTATTATTATTATTAACTGATACTTTCGATCATTTTTTTTTTTTTTTTTTTCCTTGAAAATGTTGCTTAGGCTGCATATCGCTTGGAATATAAAATACGTCTTGCTTAACAGCATTTGATATTGGTTATAATGGGAGTAGTTCGGTTTAATAAGTACGTGCACATTGATTATTTTGTTATGAGCTTACCCCTGGATCAATGAAATTAGCTTCAACAGACTTTTCCAGATACCGATCTTGTTGTATATCACCTTAACTTACAATAGGCATATTCCAGCTAAAACAGAAGTATAATTTTCATTCTGAAGTTTGATTTATTTTTCTAGAGAATACGTAAAGTGACAAATGGCTGTTGTCCACACCGGCAACAGCTGATTGTATAGAGTGAGGGCGAAAAAGGGAGCCAAACGAGATAACAGCCTCGTTCGTGGTGGCAGGGTTCAGTTTCGTAAATTGGCCCCTGTACAAATTTCTTAACTTAAGACTATGGTGTGACTTTTTCAGCTATTATTGTTTATGAATTAAAGATATGGATATATTTGTGAACTAGGTGTTTCGGGCTTGTGTTGTTCTTGAAATTGATGTCAGGCATGTACACTTTCCATAGTTACTCTGCAGTATGTTGATAGCGAAATACCAATAGTCGGCTAGGAAGAAGAGCTAGCCTCCCATAACAGTAAACACATGGGTTTGGGGCAAGTAGAATATCTCAAAAACGGCTTGGATGACAACTATTTTCACTTGCATCAGCCTGTTTAGTACACAATGTTTTGCAGAATTGTCATTTAGGAAAAGGACTTGTGTTTGCACTGTGAGCATCACATGGTGTCAAAAATGACCTTCGGACATGAAAATTGCAGGTATAAATTTGGGGTTGGGGTGCATACACTTCTTCTGCTATGAACTGCCATTGACTTCTCTGGTGAAGTGGATAATATTCTTTTGCTTTGTTTTAATATAGGTATCCAAAAATATGGACCTTTTTGACATCACTTGTGTATTTGATTTTTTATGATTT
Organism: Megalonaias nervosa; assembly: GCA_016617855.1. Classification (NCBI taxonomy): domain Eukaryota; kingdom Metazoa; phylum Mollusca; class Bivalvia; order Unionida; family Unionidae; genus Megalonaias; species Megalonaias nervosa. Next base: position 93,781 of record JAECUM010010260.1, read on the forward strand.
TTTTTATACTAGGTCCTTAATCGCGGCATTAAATTTGTACATAAAAACTGGCCCCTGCCCCCCCCCCCCCGTGGCCTCTTTGTAGCTACCATCTGTAATTATATGTAGAGTTGGATAGGAGACCAGTCTAACAGAGGTACTTGAACCTATAGGTGGCGATCTACAGTTTCGTATTTTGTATAGAATTTTAAAGATAAAGAATTTCCCTGGGTTATACTGGCTATATAAAAAAGCTAGTATATCTTAGGCATTGTTCAAAGAACATTTAATTCCCTTTATTTTGGTGTATGAATGATGGTTGTAATATGGGTTACAGAGTATACAGCTTGGCCTTAATTTAGATATGCATCTTTCAAAAAAGTGCTAGCTCCACTTGGTCATTTTCACTTCCTGAACTGGGGGTAAAAAAGCCGGTAAACTTTTTTTAAAAATACATTTTATAGATTTGGTAATTTATTCATTGCACTTTCAGAAGCTGATATTGTCTAGTCCGGCAAAATTCATTTTCCCTACTTTAATAGCTGCTAAGGATAGTGTACTTTAGACTAATTAAAACTGATTTTTTTTTTTTTAGCACAAGGGAGCAGTCATTGTAGTAAGAAGTGTGCTTAGATCATTGTACAATTTTCAAAAGTACAATATCCAAACAACTTCACCTTACATACGTGACCCTCTCAAATGTACATAATAACTGGTGAGAATGCCCCCATAACCAATTCATCATACGAAGCCTGGTTTAAATTCTTAAGTGGCAACAATGTTGCAAGTGGCTGACCTAAATCGGGCGGAACAGTGACAGCGGAAAAAAAATCTATAACACCTGGCGGGGCGGGACATATTACTTTATAGACATAGAATCACCTACCAAACAATTCATCGTGATGAGAGTGCTAATCTAAAATAAATTTTTATACAAAACAACACACTCATACTAACAAAATCCACGTTATTTACTATCAATACATTGTGGAGAAGGAATTTTTTTTCTACAAAACACCATTACCTACAATCACCTCAACAAAAGAGTTAGTGGTTATAGTCACACTACTCCACATTCACACAAAATAAACACATTGAGTAGGGACAAGGGGTGATTTTTTGTTAAGGAAAAAACAAACACACAACCACATACAAACGTACGCGCGCACACAAACAAAATACACACACACACACACAAACGAACGCGTGCATACAAACACCCACCCACACCCACACTTATTTGATAAGGGATAAGGATTTTTTAAGAGAAGAAACAAACACACAATCACACATAAACGTACGTGCGCACACAAACAAAATACACACACACACACACAAACGAACGCGTGCGTACAAAAACACATACATACACACTTTTTTGATAAGGGATAAGTTTTTTGTTGTGGGAAAGAAACAACACATAGAGACATACAAACGTACGCGCGCACACATACACACAAACGAACGCGTACATAAAAAACACATACATACATACACACACCTTTTTGTTCAGGGATAATCTTTTTGTTAAGGGAAGAAAACAAACGCATACACACATACAAACACACATACAAATGTACGCGAACGCACACAAACACATACAAACACACACACACACATACAAACCCTTTTTTGTTAAGGATAAGTTTTTTGCTAAGGGAAGAAAACAAACACATACACATACAAACAAACGTACGCGCACTCATACAAACACACACACACACACATAAACAAACAAACGTCCGCGCACTCTATAAGACTCACACAATGAAACGTAAATTATAAAGTAAACAACACCAACACGTAGAATGTGTGACCGGTTTCGCTTTATTGCTTCATCAGACTGAATTCAAAATGAATTCAATATCATTGCTTACGTCATTAAATATACTCTGTTACTAAGTGATAAATAATATAAACAATATGATACAATGAAACGTACGCATACAAACGTATGCATACAAACACAAATACACATGCCACACGAACGTACGCGCACGCACACAAGCACATACACACAAACTAACGTACGCGCACGTATACAAACACAAATACAAACACAAACGCACGCGCACGCACACGCATGCAAACAAAACTACACACACACAAACAAACGTACGCGCATGCATACAAACACATACAAACAAACAAACATACGCGCACTCATACAAACACACACACACAAACAAACGCGCACTCTATAAAACATACAATCAAACGTACGCATACAACAAATATACACACAAACGAACGCGCACGCACACATACATACACACACAAACTAACGTACGCGCACGCATACAAACACAAACAAACGTACACGCACTCCTACAAACACATACACACAAACATACATACGCGCACTCGTACAAACACAAATACACAAACACAAACAAATACACACACACACACACACACACACACACACACACACACTTACACGGCAGAGAAACGAAGAGTTTATAGACACACTTCTAATTTTTAACTTACAGACAAAAACACAAAAATGTTGTACAGTGACTTGTTTATATTCCACTTTGTTCGTTTTGATGTGTATTTTATCGATGTACTTAACCCTTTGGCTTTTATGTATTTTTGTCTTTCGTGTTCAAATTTAAAGAAATAAATAAACGTGTTCTGAAAAAGGTATAAAAGCTCTTGTCTTGCCTGTCTTCGTGTCAAAAGTGATATTCCCAGCACCATGGCTACCTCTGCTGTCTCTGCTCCCTCTTCCTCCACTTTCAAAGTCATCGAAGATAACTTAGATCGTGCCAGTTGGGAGGCCTTATATCCTCGACATCCCTTTAACATGTTAATTGCTGGACCGAGTGGTTCAGGCAAAACCGAATTTGTCAAACGTTTGATCGAACATAAACATCATTTGATCGATCGTCCACCTCAATATATGGTGTGGTGTTACAAAGAGTGGCAATCGGAGTACAGTCTCTTGCGAGAAAGTCAAGGCGATTCCATCGTGTTTGTGGAAGGCATTCCTGGCGAAGACGACGGAATCGTGTCTGACCCCAGTCAAACTCATTTGGTCATCTTCGACGACATGTTAGGAGAAGACGAAGAAGAAATTAAACTGTGGTTTACGCGCAAAGGGCATCATTGTAATGCCAGTGTCATTTACATCACTCAAAATTTGTTTCAACAAAGTAAAGCCCACCGCACGATCAGTCTCAATGCTCATTACGTGGTTTTGTTTAAGAGCCCTAGAGATAATCGCAAGTGCAAGTGTTAGTTAAACAGTAAGGAACTCCTTGGCTGACTCATGCGTACGACAATGCCACTCAACCTCCTCACGTCTATTTACTCGTGGATTTAAAACCCACCCACCCCAGATTATTTGCGATTTCGTACCCATCTGTTTCACCACTGGTGCCAAGACGGAGGGTCTGTCGTGTACACGTTTCCGTCGACTTAAAAAAAATCTATAAAAATCTCGGACACTTTTGGTCTGTCTCACACATCGTCAACATAGCGTCCCTTCAGTCTCATCTTCCCGTCAAAATGATTCGTGCCTTGTACGGCATTAGCCGCGAAAGAAAATCCACAAATACATGCTCGTGTCTTAGAAGCTAGTCTCAAGGAAGTCTTACGATGGTTTACGGTGACAGCACGTCAATTATTGCAAGTCATTATCCACATACCTCATCAATCCAAACGCTTTTTTGACAGAAACAAATTAGCCTTGACGCAACTTGTCTATCCCCGCATCGACACTCAAACCAAAAAGCAAATCATTTTGAAACCTGGAGGTAGCGGTTCTCTAGGAAGTGTCTTCATTCGCTCCCTCTCAAAATGGTATTCCAATGCCCCCAAAGTCATCCCCAAGAAAAAAGCCACTACCCGACCCAAAGGTACCCAGAAGAAAAAGAGCAGTGGTGTCAAGACCAGGTCACAGCTCCAGAAAAGGAAAAGTCCCCAGAAAAAGAAAAAGAAAAGACCCCAGGAAACAGCTTCTTCCCGCAAGAGAGGCACTACAGTCAGGGCGCAACCTTACATCCCCAAACCACGATCTTCCACTTCCCCGTTGCTAGCGATGCCAGTCAAACCCAATTTGACACCCGCTCTTCCCGCTTTGATGAAAAAATGGAAACCCGTGTCTCCAGGAACTTCTCCTCCAGAGGTGACACCCTCCTCCTCTTAGCCTCAGCGGCAGCTGCTCACAAAGTACCTGCTCCCAAAATCAACGTCCAAGAGAAATCGGGTATGTTACAGAGTTTACTGGATCTATCCAAGCAAAAACTGTCCCGATTTAGTCCGTTGCGAACCCCTCCACGACGCGTGATGCCTGTCATGAAGTTGATCCGACGTAAAGACAATAGGTGGCGGCGCATTCCACTATAAAAAAGACCTGTACCAGACGATAGGTATCAGTGTTTTTGTGCTCTGGAACCAACAAAGATGTCACCCCCAGAAGTCATCCCTCTTCTACACCCAAAGGAGAGAAAAGGAAAGGACTGCCTCCTCGTTTAGCCAAACATTGGGACGTGTTGTCCGTCCTGTCCAAAGTCCCTCCACCCATGAGAAAACAATTCATTCAAACATCCTCGAAAGACGTCGTCGATACCGTGTGTGAATGTTGCCTGAATGTCTTGAAAAGTACATCAGAAAGAATGCTTAGCCAAGCATCGACACGTTCTTCGCCAAATGGTCCAGAAGAAAATACCCATCCGTCAAAAGAAAAAGATGTTGGTACAACGCGGAGAAATTTTGCCCATGTTGTTAGGACCCTAGCTGAAAGTAGTATTGGGAACAATGCTGGGAGGACTCATGGGAGCAAGATAAAAAAGGACCAAGAAGATAAAAGGGGCCTTTGGGGTCAAAAGACCTCAAACGTGACATTTGGAATCCAATGGAAGGACGAAAACTGACTTTAGTGCCTTACAAACGATGGATGGAATTCCATTGTTGGCAAGAAAAACGGACCCCGCATTTACCTCCCAATCCTCATTTGACCGAAATGTCCCAGCTACAAATGTCCCAGTTACAACACGAATTGCAGTCCTTGATGGATCGTACCGATTTGTCAGAAAAGGAAAATCTCAACGGTACGGTCAAGTGTTGCAACGACTTCAACTCTTTCACCAAAAGTCTTTAGACAAAACAGCTCGACCGACTCTGAAAGATTTTAAGACCCTGATGAAAAGTCCATCACTATCATCCCCAGTGACCAAGACAGACGCAACCCCACGGATGCCTGAGGAAGAAGAGGCACGAGAAGTCTTTCAAACACCGTCAGCAGCTCCCATCCCTAGTAAGATTTCAGCGTCCTTGTTGACCCCTTCCCCCACACCCCAACGAGAAGAACTTAAAGCTTGGGTTAAAAAGATGATGTCCACTCCTCCTTCGACAGAAGTTAGAAAGAAAGAAGGGAAAACAGAAGTGAAAAAAAGAATGCAAGATCAAAGCCATCCCATTACCGCCACCACCACCACCACTCCCCTCGACTTCTACACCCGTGGCACGTGGGATACGTAAAGCCGTTTCTAAACCACCACCTCATCCCACCCAAAGTAGCATCCGTGAAGAGTGGGTGACATATTAAAAAAATGGACAAGGTGCAAACATTTACTACGACCCATCCCATCCTGCGGGGTACGGAGGGGTTCAGAAATTGTATGGTGCTGCCAAAACCCAACTGAAAAGTGTCAGTTTACCTCAAGTGCAACGATAGTTACAAGAACAATCCACGTACACCTTACACAAACCCATTCGACGAAAGTTTTCCAGAAATCGCACTGGAGTGGAATGCATCGATCATCAATGGCAGGCCGATTTAGCCGATGTCTCTCATTTGGCCACCTACAGTCGTGGCTACAAATATTTGTTTTGTGTCATCGACGTCTTTTCCAAATTTGCCTGGGTCGTATCATTGACTTCCAAATCGAGCACTGAGTTAGTGCAAGCCTTCAAACTGGTGTTGAAACAAAGTGATCGTCACCCTCTTCGATGGCAAACCGGCAAAGGCACCGAATTTCTGAACCAAGCTTTCCAAAACAGAATTGAAGAAACGAGACATTCATTTCTTCACCACCGAGAGTCCCGAAACCAAAGGCAGCATCGTGGAACGTTTTCAATGCACCTTGAAAGAACGCATGTGGAAATATTTTACGCATCAACACACTCTCAAGTACATCGACGTCTTACCGCTCCTGATCCAAGTGTACAACCAATCTTACCATCGGAGCATCGGTTGTGCTCCCCAAGAAGTGACTCCCGACAACGAAGTGACCGTCTTCGAGCGTCTGTTTGGTACTTCCCCGACTGTGACTCTCCCCAAGAAAGGTGGAGTGTTGACGACGGGAGATTAGGTCCGCATTGGCAAAACCAAACGCACTTTCGACAAAGGATACTTACCCAACTGGACCACAGAATTGTTTCATGTCACTGGACGAGTGCGTGGTCGTCATCCTACCGTCTATAAATTAGAAGACATGAACGGGGAAGTGTTAAAAGGAACTTTTTACTTGCCCGAGTTACAACGCGTGACCAAAAAAGAACATGAAGTGTACGACATCGAAAGCATTCTCGATTAAAGTGGGAAAACGTCGTGTCAAAGAAGTCAAGTACATTGGAAAGGATATCCGCCGAGGTTTGACTCTTGGATCGATGCTTCGCAAGTCATCAGCTCTTAAAAGAAGTGACCATCATCCCCTTCAACACAGTCTCAGCCACTACTGCAGTGACCACTCCTTCACCCAGTTCTTCTCTGCAAGATCTACAAAAGCAACCCTTGTGGGTGTGGTGTGGAGAACGTGTGCTTTAAATGCAAATCGTCTTTTTCTGCCAAATCTTTGTGGTGTATTGTGTCATCGGTGCTGCCATTGCCAATTTGAGTTTGCAACAAGGAAACAGACCATTTTACTGAGCAGTTTCATCGGTTACCTTCTCCCCAATCCTTCCCTGAAATACTCTATCGGTCACAACGGAAGTCTTGCGGCCAACGTCAATCACTCTCCCAACAGTCACCACCCAAACAATAACAACCATAATAACCCTCTTTTAGACACTCCTCTGACTTCGAGTGACTCCTCATACAGTAAAACTCTGGAATTATGAACAATCAATTTTACTTAACGTCACCCAGTGACAGTTCCATGGTTGTGTTTCCCCACAATATTTTGTGCTGTTTCACGGCCAGATTACCTCAGGCCATCCAACTGGATAACGAAGCCCATTGGGAAGTGGCTTCGGTGGAAATGATTCACCCTAAACAAATCAAAAACATCACTGAAAATCAAACACTTTTACGGTCGAAGTTCTGAACGACCAAGTGCAACAATACTTGAACGAAAACAAAACTGTAGATGCCCCTACATCTATACGTTGAAAATTTCCGCAGGCTATTATTTTAGCGGTCAACATCTGGTGGACACGATTGCTGCCAGGATCAATACGCTGTTTGGCACAGAATTGGAGAAAAGCAAACGAAGTGTCACGATCGAGTACCACAAAATAGCATGTCACCTACTGATGAAATTTTCGGATGCCAAAGCGTTGGCCATTAAATTTTGTTCTGAATTGTTTGACATTTTGGGTGGGGACCTCAAGATGATCAAGGGTAACCACATACCACTCATTGCCGACAATCTGAATTTAGCGAAGTTTTTTTGATTCCCGGTAGAACTGAAGCAAGGACTGAATTTGATCTTTGTGTACTCTTATGTGGTGGAGTACAACGTGGTGGGACACACCTCCATACTGTTACTGCGGGTCATTCCTTTCAAAGTGGAATCTTCCACGACCAATGACCAGGAAGGTGGAAACACCCACCCCATTCACAGCGAATTTGTACATCCTCACTATCTGCCCGTCAGTAAGTCGTATTTTGACACTGTAAATATTGCTATAAAAGGAGATCTGGGACAAAATATTCCGTTCACCAAAGGAAAAGTTACGGTGAAACTCCATTTTAGAAAATGATTCTCTAACGACTCGTAAGTCATGTATCCTGTGTACCGAGGGGTCGCTCGACAGCGAGGACATGGTTTAGGATATATGTTGAAATCGGCGTTTCGTTCGGTGGCCCCCGTTTTGAAACCGATGGTGACTCGAGGATTGCACGCCTTGAAAGATGCCGCTTTGACGCAAGGCAAAGAATTTCATCAAAATGTCATCATCGACAAACAAAACCCCAAAGAAGCTTTCTTGAGAGCAGGCAAAAATGTCTTGCTTCAAACGGACAAACAAAAACATTTCGGGCCGACGAGAAACACCTATAAATACCCTGGACGTTGCCGAGTAAGACATTCCTGCTTCCCTGACATCACAGCAAGGACAAGGCAGAAAGAGACGACGAAGACAGCCCTCCAGAGGACTTCACACCCCCAGAGCTAGAAAAACCAAGAAAGGAAGAACCGACCGAGAATTAGATGCTTTTGATTATTACATCACAGAGAGAAAAATTGATGCATCGAGAGTCTTGCGCCTGTTCCAAGTCGGAACTGGATCTGTTTGCCATGCCACCCACTTTGACGACGATGTAAGAATCTCAATGATAGAATTTCATCCAATCTCCTCTTTGACGACCTCAGCCCCCATAGAATTTGAAATCAAAGGACAGCCAGAAGATTACATCGATCTGAATAGCAGTTACTTGTACTTGAAAGTTAAAAAGTCATCAAAACGGACGACACCGTTCCAGGATCCGATGCTAGAGAAGCTCCCGTCAACAATTTCATGCATTCCTTGTTCAGCGAAGTGAATTTGTACTTGAACAAGAAACTAGTCAGCAGCAGCATGGATACTTAACTTACCAAGGGTACGTGGAAAATCTCTTGACGTACGGAAAAGAGGCCAAGAACACTCATCTGGATGCTTGCGTGGTATGGAAACCTGACACAGCAGGCGAGAACAAGTTTAACGACACAGCCCTGACAGCAGATGACGATATGAGCTTTAACGGCCGTCGAAAGTAAATCCTGCAAGGACGTAGTTTAGAACTAATGCATCGTTTGCATTTAGACATGTGGTTGCAAGAAACGTATTTGCAGAACGGAGTGGATATTCGCCTAAGACTGAATCGTAGCAGTACCATTTTCCATTTGATGGCCCACGTCAACGAGTAAAAAAACCATCATCCATGAAGCCAGACTCTACGTGCGATGCGTGGAAGTGTTACCTAAAGTGGGAAACGACATCAGTCACACTAAGAGCAGATCGATCGCCAAGTATCTGATATGACGTGTAGAAGTGAAAACTTTCACCATTGCCGCTGGACTCCGATCCAAGATCGAAGATCATCTGTTACAAGGACAGTTACTCTAACGTTTAATCGTTGGCATCGTCAGCAACGAAGCTCTCAACGGAGTCGTCACTGCGAATCCTTTGAGTTTAAGCACTACAGAGTGTCCAAGATCGAAGACAGTCGCGATGGCAAAACCTTGTGTAGCAGGCCCTTCGAACCTAACTTTGCCCAGACGAATTACTTGAGAAAGTACTTGTCCCTGTACAAAGCTACCGGACGGCTAGGGACCAACACCAGCCGCGGCATTTCGTTCGACGATGATGCAAGAGGCTACACTCTGTGGGCCTTTGATTTCACTCCAGACCAAGGCAGCGACGAGGGACATTTCCACCCTATAACATCTAGCCAACTGCGTGTGGAACTTCAGTTTGCAGAAACTCTCACCGAGACTGTGAACGGCATCTTGTATGCTGAATTCGACAATACGATAGAAATCAACAGTTTGAGAAAAGTCATTCTAAACTATTAGAAGCTATGGAAGATACTTATCCCTCTTTGAATAGTAAAGAATCTTTGGAAATGGAATGGGAGGATACGGTGGAAGCAGAACCCAAAGACAAAGACGAAGACAACGTTTTGGTCATGTCCAGATGGCCAGAACAAGAACAACATTTAGTCTCCTGTTTTGCCACACACCTGGCGGATAAAATTACAGCGTTGACCAAGAAACATTGCTATGTATGTCAAAACGATCATCCCAGACAAATTGAACGCGATAAATGCCTGATGATGAGTCAAGAAGAAAAATTGGACGAGTATCTGCAGGACGCTTGGGATCTCATCTCGGAAGAAGCAGTGTTGCATCAGTGGTATAAAGACTTGCGTAATCATTCCTCCCCTTCATTGACTGTTCTAGAGATCCATCGCATCGGATCTCTCTTGATTCAGAGTACGAAGACGAAGCGAAGAGACCATTACTTGTCAGAGATTTTCAAGCAAAAAGTCAGGATTGAATTGATGACTTATCATTACCTGTGAGAAAACAAGAAAAAAAAAAAAAAAAA
>JAECUM010010261.1:0-39918 GCA_016617855.1 Megalonaias nervosa
CACTGTTCACCTTCCTATAATCAGTGCACATATGGAAAGTTTTATCTGGTTTTGGAACAAGTATACATGGTGAACTCCAGTCACTTTTACTGGGCTCTATGAAACCATTCTCCAACAAATACTGAATTTCCTTTATCAAGTATTCCTGTTTGAGAGGGTTCATCCTGTATGGGTGTTGTTTCACAGGTTTGGAATTCACAATTTCAACATCATGAAAAATTTTGTTTGTTCTTGTAGGAACATCTGGAAATATGTGCTCATATTCAAATAATAACTGTTTAAGGTCATTCCTTTCTTGTTGTTGCAAATGTGAAAGTTTCTGGTCCAGATTATTCAAAATTTCTGAATTCCAAAGATTTGTCACTCCAAAATCAATAGTGTCTGATTGCATTCCTTCATTTAAATCCTCAGTGAGTGGGACAGGTACAACTAAAGTAATTGCATGATTTACCTGGTTATCTCTCTCAATATACTGGTACTCCATTAATTTATTTACATCCCAGGAGTACTATTATTATAATTTAACTCATTCATTTTTTTCTTAACTTTTTAAGGACCATAATACCTAATTTGAAGAAAATTTTGAAGAATGAGCAAGAGAGAGAGAACTCTATCACCACACTCCAAAGTTCTCTTCATTGAAGTTCTTTCAAACCATAATTTCACTTTTGACTTGAATTGCTGAATGCCAAATTCAAGCACAATTGGTTGGAAAATTCCAGACCTAAAATTTGACCCTTGATCAGATTGGACAGATTTTTGGGAAGGCCAAATTGAGTAAAAAACTTTATCAAAGCTTTTACTATTGTTTTAGTTTTAATGTTCCTCAAAGGAATTGCCTCTGGGAATCTTGTTGATGCACACATTATGGTCAACAAGTATTGGTTACCTGACATGGTCTTAGGTAAGGAACCAACACAATCTACCATTATTCTGCTAAATGGTTTGTCAAATGCAGGAATAGGTTGCAGATGAGCCTTAGGTATCTTCTGATTGGGTTTTCCTACCATTGACAAGTATGACAAGATCTGCAATATTTACAAACATCACTTTTGAATTTCGGCCAATAAAAGTGATTCAAGATCTTGTGATAAGTCCTATTAATCCCTAGATGACCAGCCAAAGGAGTTTCATGGGTTAGACTAAGAATTTCCTGTCTGTATGATTTTGGAACTACAATTTGATAGTTCACTGACCACTGGTCACCAGCAGGTACCTCGGGAGGTCTCCATTTTCTCATAAGAATTCCAGTTTTAATGAAATAGCAGACAGGTACTTCAGTGGCTTCAGTTTCACTAAAGGCCCTTTGAAACAAACAGGAGATCTCAGGATCTTTTTCCTGTTTGATGACAAGTGATTGTCATTTCTCACCCTGATTAGAATAAAGAGAATGAGTAGTTAAAAGAGGATCACTGCGATCAATACCTTTTGACTGATCCAAACAAGGAGTGAAAGTGACCTCTTCAAAAACCTGACCAATACATGTGCCAGCTAAAGGAATATTTTCCTTATCAACATCATTCTCAAGAGCTTTCTTTGCCATAGCTCTGGTAACTGCACAAGCTGGGTATAAATCAGGGAATTCCTTTTCAATAGGACTGACTTTCTGATCCAAACAAGGCTTGTCATTTACAAGTGGATTAACCACAACCTCATCTCCAGCTAGGTTGTTGTCTAGTAATAAATGAATGCCCTGTACAGGTAAAGAAGACACTATTCTGACTGTCACGGGTCCTGAAACTAAGTCTGATGACAAATTTACACAATGGAGAGGAACACTAAAAAACCACACTCTACTCTCTGAATGAGAACAATCTCATTAGGAGAAGACTTCTCAGAAAAAGGCAAAGTACCTGATAACAGAAGACTCTGAGAAGCTCCTGTGTCCCTTACAATTTTAATAGGAATAGGATTGGCCAAATCACCCAAGAGTGATATAGAACCCTTCAACATGAATGATTCATAATTTTCCATAATCAAATCAGACTGGGGTTTATTAGACCCAACAAATGTATTGCTTTCAATACATGACTATGACCTTGACTTTTTAGAAATAAGAGCATTTGGGATAGGTCTGTCTTGATTCTGATGCTTATTTTTCTATTTGAAGCAATCAGAAATAATGTGTCCTTTCTTCTTGCAATAGGTACACATAGGAAGAGACAAGGATTTTTGATCAAGCTTATCAGAAACTTGATTTTTAAAAGTTGTGCCAGATTGAGATTTAGAAGGGCTCATATTAGGCTGAAATACCTTCTTACCAGAAGACTGCTGAGTAGAAGACTTGCCTACAAAAGGAACCTTATGAGCTAAGGAATACTCGTCAGTGGCATGAGCAACATTTTCCAAGGTTTTGACCTTATGCTCATCAAGATAAATCCTAATGTCACTATGGACACAATTCCTAAACTCTTCAACTAATATGATTTGTCTGAGACTTTTGTAATCTTTATTGACCTTTCTAGAAGAGCATCACCTATCAAATTGTTGTGCTTTTTCACATGCAAATTCGACATAGGTCTGTTCAGTTTCTTTTTTATAGTTCCTGAATGTTTGCCAGTAAGCCTCAGGGACTAACTCATAACCCTTTAAGATGCAGTCCTTAACCACATCATAGTCAGCACTCTGCTCTAGTAACAGTGAAATGTAAATATCACGAGCTTTACCAGTAAGTATACATTGCAATAATAGAGTCCAGTACTCTCTTGGCCATTTCAAATTTTCAGCAACTTTTTCAAAATAAGGATAATATTTGTCTGCTTCTTTTTTGCTAAAAGGGGGCACTAACCTAAAATTCTTAGTAATATAAAAACCTGAATTTGTATGTGAGGTGGGAACGTGCATTTCACTTGCCAGCTCTATTTCTTTTATTCTAAATTGATATTCCCTCTCTTCCTTCTCTCTTTGCATTTGCATTGGCATCTCTCTCTCTCTCTCTCTCTCTCTCTCTCTCTCTCTCTTCCTTGTCTAATTGCATTTGCATTTGTTTTTTTCTCTCCACTTTCTCCAATAGCATTTGTTTTTCTTCTTTCTGTAACTGCATTTGTTCTTTCTGTAACTGCATTTGTCTTTCTCTCTCTCTTTCTTCCTTATCTAATTGCATTTGTTTCTCTTCTTTCTGAAACTGCATTTCCTCTTTGTCTTTCTCCAATTGCAACTGCATTTATTTTTACTCTTTTTCTTTCTGAAGTTCAAGCTTTCTTAACTCTAATTCCAACTTGTATTTTAATTTTAATTCCTTTACTTTTATGTCAGAGTCTGATACAGACTTACAGATCGAAACCAAAACACTTTTATCCAAAACACTCTTTTCTACCAAATACTGGACCAAAATGTATTTTATTTCTTGCTTTGTTAAAGAAGCTTTTGCTTCAGAATGATCATATTTTCTGGCAAGTTCAAGCAATTCATCTTTTTCAAACAGTCCAACTGCTCCTGGGTAGGATTTGAAAGAAAGAAAGATCTCCACTTTTGATGACATTGTAAAAAAGCCTGTTGATTTCACTAAAGATTTCAAAAATGAAAAATAATGCTTGGGATTTAAAAAATTCCAAAAACTAGGGGAAATTAAATTGCAAAAAAACAATTTTCTGAGATATTTTAGCCAAAATTCATATATGCCATGGTTGAGCAACCCAATTTTCTTGTTATGTGTCTAGGCTCATACAAAAGTAACAAGAAAAGAGTGAAGACTACAAGTTTTGTAAAATTTAACAAATAATTTATTTCCCTAGAAAAACAAGGTAAAAAATGAAAAAAAGGACTATGGTTTATGAATCAAATCCAAAATTAATCCAAGAATTAAAAAATAGAAGTCCTATCAATGAAAAGTCCTAAATGAATCTGTGTTTGAGTCCCAATGAAATCAAAATGGAGGGCGATGACATATGTTGTGACCTTCAAAGTGTTGCCATGTCAACAGTTCCTTGTTGAATCACAGAAAATAATATTCCAGTTTAGAATTTCTGAATAAATTTCGATAAATTTCCTTGTCTAAGAATTTCTGTATGAGCTCTAGTATTTTCCAGGGAAAGAATCAATAATTCCATAAAATAAAAATTCAACTCAAACTGGTCACAACAAGACACCTTTAAGTGTCAAAGATTTTTAGCCCAACTCGCTAGTTCTTCTCAAGAAAATGGTTATACAGTAAGTTAAGACACAAAACAGATTCCCGTATGAGGGTCACATGATCACCTTCTAGAAAAATGTAGAATAATTTTTACAATGCAAATTATCACATACTCTAGGTATGACCTTGATTCCACTGAATGAATCTTACACTTAGAATGAATAAAAAATTTGTTTAAAAAGTTGTTTACTAGAACTCAGTCTGATTTCTGAATCAAGGTCAGAAACTAGATACAATGTTTCAACTACTGGTTGTTTATCAGGTCAAACAGAACTGAACTGAATCTAAAAAAAAAATAAAACCCAGTAGACAAAGTTATCATTACAATAACATGTAATGGAATAAAATAAAATTTTTAAAAAATTTAAAACTAACAAACAAGTAATTAAATTACATATACATAAAAACATATAGGCCTATAATACATGAATACCACACATGTAAAAAATTCTACACATGTAACACATGAATGTCACACACCTATCACATTTATTTCACACACGTAACACACATGAAGAAATATTTATTTCTAAAATGTGAAAAACAATTCACATATATGAAAAAGAAAGTTAAATATGTGAACAAATTTACCATATGTAAGAGGTCTTTATTTGAGAGATGTGAACTTGTTAAAATATGGGACTTTTTGAAAATAATTTTACATATGTGAAATAAATTATTTATTTTCACATTTGTTACAAATTGTTTCCAAATATATCAAAAAAGATTTTTACATAGAGGAAAATAAGAGAATTAATATTGGTTAATTAAGCCTTTATTTAACATATAATAATCTGTTCCGCATATGCAAAACAGTTTTACATTTTATTTATGCAAAATGGTATTTCATAAGCACAGTGAAAAACAACACTAAAAGGACTTGTCATATATACTGTATGTGTGCAAGATGTTTATTATAAATTGTTAGGTTTAATAACAACAACAACAACAACAACAACAACAACAACAACAACAATAATAATAATAATAATAATAATAATAATAATAATAATAATAACTTTATTTCAGACTTAATGATAACTTTGTGTTAGACTTATGTCCAGTGGAGAAAAATAAGCAAATTCCCACAAGATATGACCAAAAGGTATTCAACAATTTGATTCAATTATCAGTTATTGATGATATATATCACCAAGCTCTTATTAATCATAGGTCACAAAGAAAGAAAGAAAGAAAGAAAGAAAGAAAGAAAGAAAGAAAGAACTTGTGAGGCTCTGTAGGGGTCAAAAGATGGTCAAATGAGAAAGATGTAGTTGAAATTTCAATCTCACATGTTCAGAAATCCAATTTCACATGTTTAGTCAAATTGTTGGTATTGAAAGCTTAGAAACACCAGGAATTTGATTCGCCACACTGGAATTCTCGAAATCGAAATTTCATCTGCAACTTTCTCATTGGACCAGCCTTTGTCCGCTACGGCGCCTCGTAATTAACTAGCATAATGATTCAAGTCACATGATCACAGCGGAAGCTTTACAACGAAGGCGAAGGACAGAATGAAAGTAAGAACAGATGATGATAAGGAAGTTTACACTGATTTCTTCTGTTGGATTACTCAGTAGACGAGAGATGACTGACTAGATGAATATGGAGACTAATTCACAAAGTAGGTGTTACTTAAATGTTTCATTGTAACTTGACTGAAAACACAAATGTAGCAGGTACCTGCTCGATGTTTATTGCAGATGTTTATCGAAGCTATTGTATCGTTTTGAACGACGAATACAGGCTACACGTTCAAGTTGATTACTGTTTTGTTTGTTTTACTTTGACAGATTATTTAAAACGTTGTACATGCTGCTTGACCCAGCGAATTTTGCTCTTCCGTCCCGCCCCCTTGTTTTTTTTAAAGAAAAAAAAGATTTTGATCCAATATGCCATTATAGTACACAGGTTTAATAGCCTCATTTTCATAATATCAGAAACAACCACATGAGCTTGACGTTAAATAATGATTGCTTTTTTTCCTGGACCGTATCCCCGATATAATAACTATTATATACATGGTACGAAAGAGTAAAATAAAAGTAAACATCTAATACCAAGCTTCTGTTGAAATGGCTGGTTACATATATAATAAAAACCTTTTTTGAGAGAAAACATTTCCGCCTGTAAAACCTGGTGACTCAAAGACAGGTGGTCACTCATAACAGGTATATGCAGGAGGATCAGTTTTGAAGGTGAAAATTTAATAAGGAAAAATCTGCATTAACTACTGTACGTATATTTTGTTCATTGTTCTTATTAAAAGTTACATACATTCATTAAAAAAATTTAGTATATTAAAAGTATGTGGATCGCAAACAGTATTCTTATATTTTGAGTTTACCTGTATTTTGTTGACATTATACGATTCAAATTGCAGAAACAAGTCTAAGGTAACACTTATTTATCCTGCCCATAAATTATCAAGTTACCCATGATAACATAAACTCAATAAATTTACTGCCAAAACCTTCAATATACATGACATAAATATTAATTGGATGTAACAAATGTGCTAAGGTGAACAGTGACAAAATCTATGACCATGGTAAATTCATGTTTTCATGAACTACTTTGGAAAAAGCAAAGAACTTAATATGAGAGAAAGACAAAGAGCCTTGCCATTATGTATTGTAACTCCACAAACAAATTATTTCTTGCAGTACTTATCATGCTACAGTGAAAGCAGTTATGACACTTGAAATTGTGCTGGTTTTGATTAAGACATTATTGGCTTTGTGTGGGTTTTCATTATGAAATTATTGGCATTGAGTGAGTTTTCACTATGATATGGCTTTGTGTGGGTTTTCATTATGAAATTATTGTCAGTATGGGGGTTTTCATTATGGCATTATTGGTTTTGTGAGTATTCATTAAGACATTATTTTCATTGTGTGGATTTCAGTTATGGCAATGTGGTTTTTCATTATGACATTATTGTTATTGTGTGGGTTTGTGAGTGTGTGTGTGTGATTTTGAATTTTTAATGTAGCTTTATAACAATTTTCCAGTAATATCTCTTAAAGACTACAATATCTGCAGTGTGGCAGTTTATAGTGATGTCTAGCACTGGGGCATCATGCAACAAACATCTAGCATCATGTCCCATCCAGTCATATTATCCTGACACCAGGCTGACCAGTCCTAATACCGATCTCTTAATGCTGAACGCCAAGTGAGACAGCTGCTAATACCATCTTAATAAGTCTTTGGTATGACTTTGCTGGGGCTCAAACTCACGACCTCCCACATCCAAGGCAGATGCTCGAAAAGCTTTGCCACCAGTGGTCACTTTCGTTATGATATATTTGGTACTGTGTGGAGATGAACAATAGACCTTTGAACTGTGTCCATGATTGCAATCAAATGGTTAATTGTAAGATGGATTTTGTTGACTGGCACTACAATGACAGTTTTTGACAAGTACGTAAGGCTGGTTTATGGCCTTTGGCATACAACTTTACTTATAAATCTAATGAAATTGGTATCCAGACTTAACTTTATCACTCACTTTTTTAGCACAGCAATTGTGGTTGCAAAGGATTCAATCAAAGTCAAGTAGTTTAGTAGAATTTTTATTGGTTTTTACAAGGCTATCATTTATATCAGTGTATGAATGCATGTTTTACCTAAAAATTGGCTGCTGGTCACATTTTGCAGGTAGTTGCTGATGCCTGCATTTGTATAATTATACATGCATGATAATTGTTGTTGTAAATGATGGTTGTAAATGACAGGTGGATGCTGATAGCAGAAGTTGCTCCAATCAGGTTTTACTGTTCTGCTTTGTTAGTCACTGACTCATTCTGTATACAAATATATGTAAGTCAGGGATCGGCAACCTATTTTACATAGCGTGCCAGTTTTTTTTCCGGATTAATTACAGAATGAATGAGCACATGCATGCATACATACATATATACATACATGCATGCATGCATACGTACATACATACAGACAGACATACATACACAAACATATGCATGCACACATACATACATACATACATACATACATACATACGTACATGCCCAAATACATACATACATAGACACATATACATACACACAGATGTGCATACACACATACACATGCATGCGCACACACATACATACATACATACATATTGGCAAGACAGATTTATGTGATCATTCAGTAATTTAAAGCAAGCCCCACATTTTTCTTGTACATAGATGGGAAACAAATGATAAAAGACGTTATCGTAATCAGAATGCATTGGAATGCCAGTTGTTTTCTAACTGGATCATGTTGACTCATAATAATTAGCTCTGGGCCCTGTATAAGTAGTTAGGACCTGGACCCTCTATATCTAGTACATGTACCAGACACTCCGTTTTTTACGGACTGTTCATCCTATGAGCCATCAATAACTGGCCCTGCATCTCAGTAACTAGCACAGGTCACACAGTAATGGACACTCAATTTTTAAAAGTATAAAATTTAATGGATGTGCATTTTCCACAGTATGGCAGTAGGTAACAAGAACAATTTTCAAGTAAAGTAATTAAATGATCAAAAATAAAGAATTTTCATATGTAGAAGTTTAAGTGGAAGTTAATTGCTATAAAAATTTATTTGCTTGAATGGCCCAATTTGATGCCCACTGATGGATTCCAGCTTTCCTAACCTGAACCCTAATATCCTCAGTTTCTGGAGACTGAGGGACCAGAACTTCCAGTGTCAAATGTCCACAGACAACTCTGGTAGCAATGGATGGCCTGAAATGACCATTGACTGCCTCAGTATGTCACATAAGTTGACTGTAATACTCATATGTTTTCTCAATTGCTTAAAATCTCTACAGCCACAAAGCACAAAACAAAGATGTATGAAAGCATATTTACTTGAATTGTTAAAACTCTGTAGTCAGATGATTGCTTTAGGGTCTATACAGTTTCTTTCTTCAGTTCAGATGGATATTACAGTAATAAGCCCCTCACACGATGACATGTGCTCTTTATTTTTATCCTCTGACAAAAAATAATTTATTGGTTGAAATTTGTTTGTATCATTTTCTTTATAAATAATCAGTTTCATAGAAAACTAGTGAAATATGGAAGGATGATACTGAAGCCAGTTCAAATACCCACAATTACACATGCTCTGGTTTATGAAATAATTATATGCATCAGTGTTTTTTATTGTAACAAATTTGTTATAGTCCTCTGAATGATTTTATATTAAATTTCACTGTTTCTGTCCACTGTGTATATTAGAAAATCAGTGTATTAGCTGTATACCAGTTTTCCATATTTTTTAGGTGGTATGTGCTACTTTACTTCATCACAAACAGTGCATAAGTAGTTTCCATCAGTTAAGAAGTTATGGAAATTCCCAAGTAATCTTGTTATAAAATTTTATTCTAATAAAAAACATGTTTTAATTTTTCTTGATAAAATACATGTAGTTGCAAAAGTTTTTTATTTTCTTTACAAAGTATAGATGTATTTGTCACAAATTAGTTTTGATTATTATGAATATAATTATGTTTATGAACCATTAATCACATGTTTGACACATGTCACATTTGTCAACATGGCAGCCAAATGGGGCTGCTGTGAAAGATGCCCAACGTTTGGAAAATTTTGAGGCAAAAAAATGCAGAAAAATAATTTTTTGTGTGTGTTATTTATTAGCGTTCTAACGTTCTAACATTTTCAGGAGAGTCATTGTTTTCCATAATTTCTCCTGTCCACCAAATACTGTCTCATTTCTTTATTCAGTGTGTTTTATGTTTACAGGCCCTCTCTGATAAATATCTTACCCGGATGTTAGCATCCCACTCAAAGTTTCCCTGCTGATTATATATATAGTCCAGCAAGTAAATTGTAGATTTCGTATCATACTTCCCTCTTTTGATAACAATCTCTTTAAGGTCTACACAGGCTGTCAGCTATAGTGTAAACCTAATCCATTTTAGTTACAGTTTTCAGATAACAACTTGTACAACAATTAGTATACATATAGCAAATTCGTCTAATGTAAGGTACTTGCCATTCTAATTTTTGGGGTGGGGGTGGGGAGAGCTATCATCTTTCCAGCCAAAATATTTTATTTTCTTTTATCTCAAGTTAAATAATTTATTTCAGATAATGCTAGTAATATGGTGTTATTTTGCTAGAAGTCAGAGCAAGATATTTTTTCCAGTTATGTGAGAGTCAGAAATATAACCCCCAAATCCCCTATTACGGCCTGCTCCAGAAAATAAAATTTTTGGTCTTTAATATAATTGCAGTATTCTGTGGTAGATATATTCTGTTCGGCAATATACTCCGCTCCGGTGGTTAGAGTTTCCACCTTGGATGCTGGAGGTCATGGGTTTGAACCTCAGCCAAGTCATACCAAAGACTTATAAAAATGGTACTAGCAGCTGCCTTGCTAGGTGCTCAGCGTTAAGAGGTTTGTGTTAGGACTGGTATCAGGATAATGTGACTGGGTGGGACATGATACTGAATGTCTGCAGCATTATGCCCCAGTGCTACACATCACTATAAACTGCCACATTGCAGACATTGTAGCAATATGACTGAAAAATTGTTAAAGCTACGTTAAAAATCCAAATCTCACACACACACACAAGAGAGTTTAAAAAATCAGATAGCCCGATGCCTGGGGCCTCTCTGATTTTAGTTCAGGCCTGTCTTGTATTCCAAGTGAGGTGCCCGTCGGGCTTGTTGAAAAAAAAATAGTTTGCCTGATGAAACTTTGATCACACTGATGAAATTGAGTAAATGTACTTTCAAGATGTTGACATATATGCCATAACATGGCACAGACTAAATCAGATTATCACTGTCCTATGTGAAATTGAGATCTGATTTTAATCAAAAGGAAGCTTTGTTAAAACTAAGATTTTGTACTCCCAAACCCCCTGACACGGTCGTGTTTCGAGAAAACACAATTTTCAGTAATCTTAAACCAACCACCCCAAACCCAATAAAATAAACCCCAAAAAACTTTCAGTGTACTGTATTTCATGTATTTTTTCGTACCGTTTAATTTTTTGTACACAATCCAGTTATCAAAATAATAATTATATAAATGTATCATAATTTTTCGTACATATCATTTTGTATTATTTGAAAAATTCATTAAATTATCGGACATAAAATTTCCACTAAGAAGATTTACGTTTGCAAAAAAGATCGAAAATACCGTATTCCCATTTTGTTTTTACAAAAATTAATGATTAATTGTTGGTGAGAAAATATAATGATTGATGCATAAGCATGGGTGCCCGCAGCATAGGTTGGGGGGGGTCACGTGACCCCCCCCACCGATATCATACTGCATTATATATATTTAATCATGCAAATGAAGCTGAAAATATGTCACAAGATTCTGTTCAAAATGCTTGCTAAATATTAGCTTTAGTTTCAGACTGCCTACTATACTAACTCCCGGTTGTGACTGACTGACTCCCCCCCCATTTTTGTAACAGATCCTGCGGGTGCCCATGTACATAAACTCTTAATGTCATTACAAATCTACTGGTGTTTATTAACAAATGAACAAAGGAGTTCACATACCATACATTTAAATATTATCGTTAATTAGTTCTCCTTATTAAGTCCGTCACCGTAACAAAACACCACGTGCATTTTAAAATGAGTTCGGAAACCCTTTGATGTTGTCTTATCTAACAAAAATTACATCTCAGTACATGCTAAAGTGAAGACCACAGATCATTGGTCAACTAGTCTTATTGTTTCATTAGTCATACAAACATAAAATATAAAAACCTTGTCATTTTCCATCGTAAATTTGAAAGTCACGGTCTCTGTTAAATCGATTCATATATATATACATATACTATCTTTTATGTGCTTGTTCTGTTTTGACTTGGATATAATTAACATTTTATTGCAAATCTATTCTATGATATACCCCACTATTATCTTTATTGGCGAGTTCAGATAACAAGTAATGCATATGATCGCTTGTCCTTATAACATCTGCTATATGGACAACAGATTCAATAGCACATTGACAGACTTTCATTTCCCTAAAGAGAGCCTCATTTTCCTACTGGTAGCCTCGCTGATTTGACCTCTCTAGTTGATTCTTGCCCTCAGTCTGGTTTCAACTGGAATAACCAAAGCCCTAAGAATGTTTAATTACCGTGTAAATAACTGCACAGCCATGTGGTTGTTGTGACAATGTACATCGTAATTAAAACAAGAATGAACTGTTGATTTAGCTGCGTTTATTCCTAATGGAATATAGTAGGGTCGTAATACATGAGGATTATCCCACTCGTCAGGTAACTGAAAATGGTCTTTTTTTCTCTTTGCAAAAGCTACAAATCACAGCTACACTGAATAAATACGGTTTTGTACACTGAAAAAATTTTGTTTGATTGATCTCTCTGGCACGCGTGTGCACTCACCCGCATTAACTTAAATGTTGATTTCAAGTTCTTTATTTTTTTATTGCAATTTGATAATGAGATTATTGTTGTGGTAATAACACAATTTGCACTTAATTTCTTGACGATGTGGGGTCATCGCGTTGCGTACAATTTACCAATAAATAATACCCATAACTTATACATGTTCAAACCATCTTGATCATTTTACCTATATTACACAACATAACAGCTACATATGTTCTAAATGCAGATGAGCTTGCACACTGAGACATAATCCTCTCTCTGTCTCTCTCTGTCTCTCTCTCTCTCTCTCTCTCACTAATAACAACAGTACTTTTGATTTATTGTAATTAGATTCTTGAATTGAGAGCAGAATGAGACAGAAAATATACGTTTACTTTATACATTTGTACCGTTAGGACTTGTTTTGGTACGATCCCTTTATTTTTCGTACACGGTCAGTACCACCAAATGATAATTATTTATTTTACATATAATTTTTCGTACACTGAAATTAATAATTATTTTTTCATGTACGAAAAATTACATAAAATACGGTATGCCCGTTACATGTAGTATGTATAAACAGTAATCTGTAAATATTGGAACTAATATTAAACTATCCCTTGGGCAGTTTAAATAGCGGCAATTAAAGGATAAAAGGTCAGGTATAAAATCCAAGTTTCACATTAGGGGTTATCCACTTATAACATCGTGCAATTTTTGCCATTTTTTTTTTTACTCCCCCCCCCAAAGCTTAGACCCCCCTCTATGTGACATCACAAATCTCTTACCCCCCCCCTTTTTTCCACAATTTTTTGTGATACTGAAAAGTAAATGTAAATCAGTTAACTATACAGACAAAACAACAATCTTTTATGTACAATAGTGTTCAATTAATCAGGCTTTTTACAAGAACTGCTTGAGGGGCCCTGAGCGGCAGAGTGGTCAAAAGTGCTTACCGTTACGGATCACTGCCATCTCACCTCTGACTGGGGCTCGGTCAGTGTGGGTACGTGAGAAAGCTTGCCAGTAGCTTCTTGTTGGTTGGTGGTTCTTTCCGGGGTTTTCCCCGTGTTCTTCCTCCACCATTTATACTGTCCCTCATGTATAGCCTATCTTGTGCTGAAAAATGGCGTTAAACCCTACAACAACAGCAACAACAGGGACTGCTTGGCTAGTTAAAAGTTTATAAAATTAAATTCAAGTAATTTTAAACAAAAACAAAATGAAATGTAAATTAAACACATCAATCACTTCAATTCTTACTGACATTAAAGTTTCAACAAATCCACAAAAATTCTAAGGGTTTAAAATCTGAAGTATTTGTAAATGAATTACTTCTCTTCGTAGTTATCATTATCCCAGTAAGATGCTTCTCCATTGAACGGACAGGAAATCTATTTGTCTCTAGGTTAACATCATTTATTGGAAGGGATATTACCTCCAAATCAAGCTCCTCCTCGTCAATCCAGTCTACACTTTCTCCATTGTCTGCATTTGCTAGTATGACCATCATTTCGTGTTACATTCTAGCAGCGACTCTAATTGGTCTGATGCGCTTTGAAGAACTGCAATTTGTTTGTGAAGGACTGCGTGACATAGTGAGAGCTGAAGTAGACGTGACATATCTTGCAAATTCTTTCATTCAGCACAAATTGAAGTGAAGGGCAATAAAGATCGTAGAGAATTGTCTGAAATGTGTTTGCTGACCGAAATAGAATGTCTTCTGTTTTGAGATTTTGCAAATAAGGATGGAAATTTGTGCGAGGCTCCATCTGTTGCTCATTCTGGAACTTTAAGGCCTTCACATGTTTGAACAAGGGGTAAAGCAGGAGGAAGAAATCTGTCTTTTATCACATTGAAGTATGCGCCTCATGCTTGCGAACAGCACATGTTATCGTCACACTTCACAATCTGAAGCAAGTATTGCCTTGAGCGGACATGGATGTCACACCAGTTTTGATCTCTACACAATATATCATGTTCCAAGAGCTCTGAATTTAATGGATCCAGATACTCAGCAATGGCTGGGTAATTGTCTACAGTCAACTTTGACCATATTTCAGCCAATGTTTTTCCGGCAAATTCAAAGTTTTTGTTCTCTAACTCAGTGTCAGTTGTCTTACCTCTTTCGTCTAAATGGCTGCCATAGTTGTCACGAGGTAATATTAATCCACTCAATTCCCTGCTCAGTGGCACCATCTTTCTCCACTCTGTTGAAAGCACTTCATCCCAGAGCATTTGTTGCCCTGAAGACAGAGTCAAGATCATGTTCCAAGAAATGGTGGATGGCAACCTTAATGACTTTTTGATACTGTGGGTTTTCATCCAACCCACAATCAACAGTAAACAAGAGAATCGGCTTGACCAATTTATCAATACCAGTCCTGGTTATGGTATCAAACTCTGTCAGACACAGCAACTTTTCAAAGTCAAATCCATGGCTGAGTGCTGTTGATGCTGAGTGTTTTCCAGATCGGATGGCTATAAGCGTTGGGCCAGAAAAGCCAATAGCATCTCTGTTTCCAAGACTGTTGCGATGGATCTCAATGCCAGCATACACCAAGGGTATAAGCTTGTGCCGGGCAGCAACTACCCAGTCATGGTCAGGATGGCTTACTTTATACTAAACATGCATTAGCAGTGGACTCTGCTTATTGGCAGTGACCAGACCAATTGGGACACAACATTTATCGTCCTGGCTGATGAAACAAACCTCATCCAGTCCAAGCATGGAAGACAGTTCTTCCAAATGTCTTATTGTAGCTGTGTGAAACTAGCCTTCAATATGTTTAGTGTGATAATCATTTTGCACTATGATTAACTTTACTGGGACAGTGGTTACATGACACTTACCTTCTGACGATGAACGACGCTTAGGAAGTAGACGAAGGGTATAGTTCACTTCGACTTACATCTAAGCCATCTTTTTTTAAATGCTCTGTTAATTGATCTAAGGTTTTGATGCTTCTGTAGACTTTGAACTTTGTTTTTTCATGAGAAGCTGAACCATGCATTGTGATATCCAGCATAGTTTGCAAAAACAGTGGTTGTTCCTCTTTGATTTTTGGTTGACCACATCTGGCCCTGATATTCAGTTTTGTGTGCAGTTCAGGATTATCTTCCAATAAAGCATTTTAGTTTTGATTTCTTCAAATTCCTTGCATTCTGTGATCTTCTTTGATCATCAATCTTCCTCTTTAGTTTCTTTTCCAACAGTTTTTCTTTTTTGTTTATCTTTCAACTCTAAGTTCTGCTTATTTGAAAGTAGCCCTTGTTTCTGCCAATTATACAAACCAATGAGGTCAGAATTTTTAACATCAATTTGCGACTTCTAATGTAACGTATTTACTGTATATGTTGGGACACCATAAATTAATTTTAAAAGTAATTTTTTTGTGCACTGTATGTTCTGGGACACATCGTTTTTTTGAGTTGTAAGCTGTGGGACACCTTTTAAATCATTCGAAAATTCCATGTCAGAAAATGCACTCCAACTGAAATTTCATTTAAAAAAATATAAAACTGTGTACTTGTACTTGAGTTAAAACTCTTTAATCCACTGCAGCAGCATCTCATGAACAGAACCCTTCTCCTGTACTCATACAATCGATTCTTTCAGTGCATGAATATTTTTTTTTACATTTCTCATACAGTGAAAAATTGTTAGAGACAACACATCACCTGAAGCGGAAACAGCAAGGACTTAAGTCAGATCTTTTCAAATCTGCACAGTCTAATTCTCACACTTTTGACCCCCATCTTATCATCAGTCCATCCAGGAATGCGATCAAAGTACACTAAAATTTCATCCATGTTAATGATCATATTGTTGGTGAAATCATCTGCTTCTCTTCTGGCCCTCACAAATTCATCACATTTTTTTCTTTTCTCCAAATCTTCTGGGTGACGCTGGGTCATCGATGTCCATTTACGAAGCACTATATTGTGTCACTTTAAAAATTGTTCCATTGTTTCAATATATTTTCAAAATTCCTGTGAATACTGGTGAAAAAGAACCAAAGTTAGCTTCCATATCTCAGCCGTCATTGTATATAAATAAAAAAATTAAAAAATTGGCACACTTAAAGAATCCATAGTCAACTTCCAAGGTCAGCTTGCTTAGCAATAAAATAACCTTTGTATTTATATTCTTTTTAAAAAAAAGTCACCAAAGTCAGCTTCTGAGGTCGACTTGCTTTGTAATAAAAATAACCTTTGTCTTTGATGTCCTGTCGGTAAGTTCAGAGAAGTTGTTTACTGCTCGCTGCCAGTTGTGTTTATTCACCACCCGGGCTTCTATGTGCTTGGCATCTGTAGTAATAATTAATACAAAGGAGCATTGATGTCTGCGGGTCAATAGTATTGATACTTTTGTAACTCATGCTGGCGAAAAGATTGTCACTTACACTAAAGTGAACGTGTTTTCAATTAATGATTTTTATTTGCAAGATACTGTCATACAGTAGACCTGAATATAATTCAGTTTTGATTATTTTGCACCTAACACCATGTCATGCGTGAATGGCAGTTGTCTTCAAGATATTGGTTGATTATTTCCCTCTTGTTTGTGATTTTGTTTCCAGTTTTCAGTCGGATAAGATATTCAGACCTTTGAGCACAACCAAACACTATTTGTTTCTCAATGTTCATGTCAATGAACAACGTGGCGTGTGTTATTGAACATAAGCGATACACGATACAGTATGGAAGCCAATGCTACATATACAGATTTTGTGGATATATTTTATTCTTTAATGGTTATGTTGAGAAAAAAGGAATAAATGATAACAATACAAGGTTAGTTTCTTTCTTTTTATTATTAAATAAGCATTTTGTTTATCTATTTTATTGCAACGTGCATTAGAGGGGAGCACAAATGCAATACAAATTTATTTCATTTCTTAAGTCTTGGGACATATGACCTAGGTGAAAAAAGTTTCACTACAAGTTCTGGGACAGGAAAAAAATTTATTTTATCATGTCTCAGTACATACGGTAAATATGGTAATTGAACAGTAGCATTTCTTGGAGTAGCCAAATGGCTTGTAGAAGGCAATGTTTCAGAAGTAATCATGTTCAGCCGGTTGTTCATTGGACTCTAAATTATCCCGAATAGAAACTTTTTTTTGAAACTGATGGTGCTTGTTTTGTCCAAAAGTTAAATAGTGATCCTTTTTTCGTAAAGGAGATCGCCTTGAGCTCTTGCAACATATGGTTAACTTTTTCAGCCAAATCAGTGTCATTCTTGATACTATTCCACTTTATAATAAGTTCATCTTGGCACATCTTTTTGGTTTTTGTAGGATACGCTAGCACATAAGCATTAAATAAAGACTGATTTAATTTATTTTTATCCATTGCTATGGGCTGCTGAAAAGTTATGAAAATTAAAACTAATGTAACACTGGACATCTTACGTTGTATGGTTTCAATAGTGTAAATGTTACTAGTGATGTGCGCTAGCTCAATCCTTAAAGTTCTTCTCTCTCCTCATCCTGTCTTTTTTTAGACTGCTTTTTTTAAAATGTCATTCAAGCTTCAAAGACTCTTTGTACTAGTAGGACCGTTTATAATCTGGCACTTCAGTGGTGTCAACAAAACATTTTCAATGGAAAGAATAAAAAAACTAACATTTGGTATGTTTACGCCCTTTAATGTGCTGCATCCCAGTGCGACACAGGGGCCCAACCTTGGCGCTACTGAACTAATTACATTTGTTGTTTTTCCGCATAAAAATATTGAAAGATTAAACGTTCACTGCTGACCGAATACCATCTTTCAACTTGCTAAACTCATGTGTCTTTGATCTTATCAGACTGTTGTCATGATGGTGATAACTTTGTTAGGCTATTGTTTTACTTCTCTAAAATCTAAGTTTAATCACCAGTAGGCCTGCAGTTTATTTAGTCTAAATTGTGTATTACATCATATTAGAAAAAGAATTACATAATTAAAAAAACAACAGTTTAAACAAGTTTAAGGTTTATAACAATTACCCAGTATTTCATCTGAGATAACAATATTAATATAAGTTGTCAATGAGAGGGTTGTTATCTATTGCAAATAAAAATGGACTGAGGATGCAGGTCACAAAATCTTTTTTGTACTGACATTAGTTTTGAAAGTAGCATTCCACACTCATATTTATTGTGATGTCACATTTCTTAAAATGCCCCTCCTCACTGAGTGACATCATATGTGAACGACTCTTAAACAGTAGCTAGTGAGATGTGTTGAATGTTGCAGTTGGTGAACCCATTGTGCTAATTTGCATAGGTAGGATCAGGATGTGGAACAACCCATTCTAGGTAAATCAAAGAGATGATCGATGCATGTACAAGAACAAAAGTTATTACATATTATTGCCTTGAATGAGAATGATTAAGACGCTATGCATTATATTTTTGACAAGTTTGTGAACAGTGGCAAGGTTTCTTTGAGGTCGGATTTTACTGCATATACAGAATGCAAAGCATGATCATTTCAGTTATGGGAATAGTATTCGAGTGTAATTCATTTTTATTACATTTATATTCAAATTGTAGCTATTGCAAGGTTGTGTGACAATATTAAAAAGGGGAAAGTTTGGGCTTGTGGTAATTGGAGTCCTGCATACCTGTCAACTTTTCAAAAGCCCAGTAGGGAGAATAACAAATAAAATAGTGAGATTGGGACAGAATATAGGGAGGGTTTATGCAGCATTTTTTAAGTGCTGGTTTCAATAAATATTGACCGATCTTCCAGGTCCAATAAGGATGAAATAATTCTCAAAGGACATGCCAGAGGCGCCCGCATAAACTTATTGTTTGAGGGGGACACATAGTGGTCAGCCATAACACTAGGGTTGGTGTCACCCAATGTGGTAACTCATGGTGTCATTAATTCATCCCCAAGATGAATTAGATATTCCTTGTCATAGGTGTGATTTGGCCTTGAAAATACACTTGAGATAGAAGCCATTACTGATATTTTTTTATTACCCCAAAGTCCAGTCCACCCACTGGAGATGCACTGAAGATCAAAATCTCTTGTCATTTGTAAGTATTGGCTAAAATATGTCCCACTTCACCTTCCCCCCATGACCCTAGCTTGTTTTTATTCATGCTGTTTTTCAGCCGAATGCCTGAATGTATTTCCCCTCAATCCTTAGTTTTAAAGAAAAATATACATTGACAGTGTTGGTGCCTGTAAATGGGAGACTGCACTATACAAGTAACTGTGTATCCTAATGAAATATCATTACCAAAATAATCAACATCAATCAGTGCAGAAGTTCAGTTTACAAGGAAAACTGACAGATGAACGCTGGGAATGACAGATAAAACTGATCATACTGTAAAAAATCTTCAGAAGTGTGTATAAAAAAAGACAGAAGAAAATCTGTTTATAGTTAGAATTTAAGTTATGTGTGTTTCTATTCTACATGATCATCCATTAGGCTGTCTTTGGGAAAGTTTTTATCAGTTTTTCCTAAACACCAAGAACATGTTCTCATTGGTTCTTGATTGTTCTTGAGCATGATTGTTCAAAGAAATTGTGTTTATTTTGGAACAAAAAACATTGATCAGTGCTCAGCATGTGCCACCATTTTTGTTCTGCCTCAGAGGGATGTGGGTTCCCAATCTGAGAATGATGTTTTGGATGGTTCTTGGACAACATTCTTGGCATTGAATAGATCAAGAAGAACAACAAAAACATTGTACCTAGGTCAAAGAACCTAGTTCTTGTAACTTGCCTTAGGAGTTCATTGTGGTAGTTTGTCATGTAGTACTTTGTAGTGGGTTGATTTATACAATTTAGTATATGTGCTTTGTAACATTATTTTTATGTACAGTATTATGTGTAAACATTTACTGTTATTTTGTGAACATCTTTAACAGACAAACCACAAACTCGACTGAGACTTAATCATGTTATGTGTTTGAAGGTAGGTTGTTAAGACGATAAAAGTTGTCAAACCAACTCACAAAGCACTTTTTACATGGCTATTTTTGATGCCTGTTATAATAAAGTATTGTCACTTAAAATGCATGAAACATCGAGAATTTTTGTATTGCATATTTTATATTAATCAGATGAGCCAGACTTGGTTCCCTACATAATATCGAGTATAAAAGCCTAAAATACGTAAATTATTGGTATTACATGTATAACTGTTTATTTTACAATGGACAGAGTTCAAAAGAAAAAAAGAGCATTAGACATAATAGATTGTCATAAAATGTTGTTGCCCTCTTAATCAGCTGCTTAGTACCCAAAGTTGTGTTCACTCACTTCGTAGGGTGTCAGACCTGTAATCCAGTTGGTTATGAGTTCAGGACAGCCTGAGTTCATTGCTTTAGTGTGTCCTTGGGAAAAAGTACTTTGCCTCTCTTCTTTGAATGATATAGCCAATAGTGTTTTAAAAGGCTCTTGAAAACCAAGAAATCAAAACAGACACATTTAGTATGTGGTGAGATGGGTCGTGAGATATCTTTTAAATGTTACCTATTAAGTCTTCCTATGGTAGTAAGATACCAACTGCAAACTGCACAGACCCAGATTTGCCGGTGTATTATATGTGGACAGATCTGGTTGTGTGCAGTTTGTGAGGAGTAATCAGTAGGATGAACAACATTGACCCTGATCGGCAGGCACATGATGCTACAAAAGATCTTTGTTGTTTGCAGTTTACTTATAAGTGGGTACATATTGTAATCCATTCTTTCAGTACATTAATACGAAAAAGTTGCAGGATTTCCATTCCACCCAACTTCTGATCTGGACGATGCAGTTGGAACAGTATTGTTTTGATATGGTTGTTGTTTAGTATGATATGGTAACTTTCAATGATAATATTGCCCCAGTATGATTTTGGATTTTGTAATATTTTTGGTTTATTTTCTGTGATAGTGTAGAAATATTATTTGTATACCTCTGATTCATACATGTAAGAAAGAAAACAAATGCTGGTAAATACAGGTAGACATATGGAAGAGAAATAAGTTGTGTTTATTGAGAATACATTATGATATACATCAACTCCCCGAGATGCATTAGCTGTGACATATGTGTCAATTCGCAGATACATAAATGAACCACTTGATCTAGGCTTCTGTTTTTGTAATCTTCAAATTGAGTGCACCTGCTGTATAAAGGTCTGTTTCTTCTCTTGTGTACATGTGTAAATTGTTTCTGTTAAATTTTTCCATAATTTTAAGAATTTTTCTTGTGTTTTGTTGAAGTTACCCATCACCATGACATCAAAGCGTAAGAATGATGATAAAAACCAACTTGCATAAAGACTGACTTAGGTAGAACTTCAAGAATGTAACCCTTATGCACCTTGAGGAGTTGCTATATAGGAATATCAATATTGTTATTTGGTGCTTGTTTATAATATTGTTCAGCTGCCTGCTTATGACATTGTTCAGCTGCCTGCTTGTAATGTTGTTCAGCTGCCTGATTATAACATTATTAGCTGCCTGCTTATAACATTATTTATCTATCTGCTTATAATGTTCAGCTGCCTGCTTATGACATTATTCAGCTGCCTGCATATAACATTGTTCAGCTGCCTGCTTATAATGTTGTTCAGCTGCCTGCTTATAACATTATTCATCTGCCTACATATAACATTTTTCAGCTGCCTGCTTATAATGTTGTTCAGCTGTCTGCTGCTAACATTATTCAGCAGCCTGCTTATAATGTTGTTCAGCTGCCTGCTTATAACATTATTCAGCTGCTTGCTTATAACATTATTCAACTGCCTGCTTATAGCAAATGATTCAACTGCCTGCTTATAACAGTTTAGCTGCCTGCATATGACATTGTTCAGTTGCCTTCTTATAATGTTGTTCAGCTGCCTGCTTATAACATTATTCAACTGCCTGCTTATAACATTATTTATCTACCTGCTCTAATGTTCAGCTGCCTGCTTATAACATTATTCAGCTGCCTACATAAAACACTGTTCAGCTGCCTGTTTATAATGTTCAGCTGCCTGCTTATAACATTATTCAGCTGCCTTCTTGTAACATTGTTTAGCTGCCTGCATATAACATTTTTCAGCTGCCTTCTTATAATGTTGTTCAGCTGCCTGCTTATAACATTAGTCAGCTGCCTGCTTATAACATTATTTATCTACCTGCTTTAATGTTCAGCTGCCTGCTTATAACATTATTCAGCTGCCTGCATATAACATTATTCAGCTGCCTTCTTATAATGCTGTTCAGCTGCCTGCTTATAACATTATTCAGCTGCCTTCTTATAATGCTGTTCAGCTGCCTGCTTATAACATTATTCAGCTGCCTTCTTGTAACATTGTTTAGCTGCCTGCATATAACATTTTTCAACTGTCTTCTTATAATGTTGTTCGGCTGCCTGCTTATAACATTATTCAGCTGCCAGCTTATAACATTATTCATCTGCCTGAGTGTACAGATGGTAGCAGACCCACAGAAATAATAGTCAAACCAAGTCAAGTCACAGTGAAGCCAGGCTAATTGTAGAATGTACAGATGGTAGCAGACCCACAGAAATAATAGTCAAACCAAGTCAAGTCACAGTGAAGCCAGGCTAATTGTAGAATGTACAGATGGTAGCAGACACAGAAATAATACAGTCAAACCTAGTCAAGTTCCAATGAAGCCAGGCTACCTGGTGTACAGATGGTAGCGGACACACATGTAACTCATTGTTAGGAAGCATACATGTTGTTACTGTTTTCTTTATGAGAATTAGGTCTATTACCTTCTTTCTGTCAGCCTGTCCTGCATGAATCAGGCTTTCAAGTATGTCAAATTGCCATCAGAAAAGTACTCATTTGATTATTGCTTGGAAAAAGAAAGTTTATCTTCACTTAAGGTTGGGTATAGCCAGAAGTTTTGTAGTGTGATAGGTTGCAATTCAGGACAGGGTATTGCAATACGTGGCAGTTTAGGGCAGTGTATTGTGATATGTTGCAGTTTAGGGCAGTGTATTGCAATTCGTAGCAATTCAGGGTAGTGTATTTCATTATGATACAATTCAAGGCAGTGTATTGCTAGATGTTGCAGTTCAGTGCAGTGTATTTTGATATGTGGCAGTTCAAGGCAGTGTATTGCAATTTGTAGCAATTCAGGGCAGTGTATTGTGATAAGTATTGTAGTAACATACATGTATTGGGAAAGTCTGTAGAAAGTGCAGAATAATCAATTTTGAAAAGGAAAGAAAAAGCCGGTGTTCCATATAATATTAATTTCTTTTAAACAGTTTCAAGTAATCACAGATTGGGAAGCATCCTTTACATGATTCAGGCTAAATGAGATAACCTGTTTAACTTGCATCTCATTCACTCTGATGGCAGTGAGGGCTGTTATGTGTTTATGGTTTACAAATGTTGGCAGTCAGGTTCATTGCTCCATCGATGATTTCACATCTGTGTGTACATTACCAACAAATGGGATGGTAAGGAATTCATTTTCCCCTCTCTTTTAGAGACTTCCAGTCAAAAGTGCTGCTGGTTGAGTGATTTTGCATATCAGTGTTGTAATAGGTGACTATTGGAGACATGTCCTGTGGTGGTGCAGTGGTATCATGCTCAACTTGCAGCCGAAGGGTGCAGGTTCAAGTCCCAACACTGTATCAGTCCAGGTTGGTCACCATCCTATATTCTTGGGCAAGGCACATTACTTGACTGTTGTAGCTGAATAGTTCCAATCCCATGATCCCATGTCGGCTGCCATCTTATATTCTTGGGCAAGGCACTTTATTCCATTTGTGTTGACACTAAATGACCTATTTATGTTGTTGTACTGTTAAATGCTAACTAAACTGTTACAATTACTCATACCCACTTTGTTAATCAGAACACTCACTTAAAAAAAAGATCAAACGAGAGTAATTTTCACTGAAAAAAAAATTGGAGGACTAAGCTGTTGGAATTTGTGTTCAAATGAAAAAAATGAGTAGTTTTGCACAGATTCGATTGACAGTGCGGACACAGCTATTGGATTGTTTGTTGTTTATTGTCCCAGAGGACTTGGCTGTTGGAATGGTTTTGATTTTATTGTCCCTGACGACCCAGCTCACTTACAGTAGTGTCATTGTAGTTCACTGTTTAGGGGTCTTCAAATAAAATAACATACATTGCTTTCTTTGTTACATTGAGAATATCCACAGAAATGGCCTGGTGATTGAAGTCCTTAATTGTTACATATATTATAGGCCTAGATGTTTGGTTTTATGAGGTATAATGGCAATTTTCAGCACATGATTGGCTATACATGGTAGCCTGAATATTTGGTGGAGGAGGAAACCAGGAAGTTCTTGGGAAGAACCATCAACCTATGAGAAGCTACTGTCAAGATTTCTCAAATACCCATGTTGGTGTATCTGAGACTTCAACTCACTGGAAGAGAAGTGACATGTACAAGTGATATGTAAATGTGAGTGCTGAAGACTACTAGGCAAACATGTCAGTCCTAGAGACTAGTCTACTAGGCAGACATGTCAATCCTAGAGACTAGTCTATTAGGCAAACATGTCAATCCTAGAGACTAGTCTACTAGGCAAACATGTCAATCCTAGAGACTAGTCTACTACGCAAACATGTCGGTCCTAGAGACTAGTCTGCTAGGCAGACATGTCAATCCTAGAGACTAGTCTACTAGGCAAACATGTCAATCCTAGAGACTAGTCTACTAGACAAACATGTCAATCTTAGAGACTAGTGGTTGCCAAACACATGTAGTATTTTTATGTATAACCAGATTCAACAAATGCAGCCTTGCAAATAACCCCTGGGGCATTTAATCAAAAATGTGATCTACTTTTGAGACCTAGGTCACCAACTTGTGTTTCATATTATTGTTGTTAATTTGACTAACCAGAAACTCACACTGAACTTTGAATCTTGAATCTTGATTACAGATAAAACTTTTTTATTGTACCGGAAAATGTCAAAAATTTCAGCCATGTTAGGAGGTAGAGTTAAATCCAGTGTGTTTAAAATGCACATTTATTTGCCAAAATAGAATTAGTTGGAGAAACTGTTTAAAGAACCATAGAGATTGATGGCAAAGTGGCAGCCCCTCAGACAGTTTGCTCCCCCATTTTCTAGACCACCTCCACCTACAGGGAATGGGTAGAAATATTGTCAGTAAACATACATACATACATACATACATACATACATACATATGTACATACCTGCATGTATGTATGTATGTACCTTCCTACATACGCACACACACACACAAACACAACTCATGGGACCACCTTGAACTGGTCTTAATGAGAAGGTGATTTCAGTACTAGAGTAAATGTTGATATATAAATGGAACCAGTGAAATATGATCTTTATACACACATGGTTTTTATATGCAAATGGTCTTTTCCATACAGGTGGTCTTGTACTCATGTTCTCGGGTCACACAGGTAGTCTTGTTCTCATGTGGTCTTGTCACACAGGTGATGTTTATATGCAGTGATAATAGCTTTGACTATATTTAACCCATGCCTAACCTGGGTTGTTGATGTGTAGTGACAGAGATATGCCCTTGCATAATGTGCTGATTGATCAAGGACTGTGGGTCTACACTGTTCATCATAGCATTGTTATTGACCAGTATGTTAGTGGGAACCATGAGAAAGGGACACTTTTCTCTTAGTGTCATCAACAGTTTGTTAAGGTTTTTGCTTTTCATTTGCTTTAATATCATAAACCATTTCATAGATTCTCATCATGCTTGGCATGAATGATTATGAAGTAAAGACAGTTCATTTTTTTATGTTTGCTCAGCTCTTTTTCATTGAGGTCAAGGATTTAGTAATGGAAAATTGCATTTTGGTAAAAAAAAATTTCATTGAATCATTTGCTTATATTTCCTTATCATGCATGGCATTAATCTTTACGAAGCAACAGCAATTAATGTTCACTTGATTCTATGACCTTGGGGTCAAGGTGACAGTCATAGAAATTTGCCTGAATGTTTTGGCTATCTTTATTTGCTTATTTTTTTCAAAACCCCATTGATGGATTTTTTTTTTTTTTACTTGGGATGAATCAATGTGAAGCAAAGAATTCATTCATTGATGTGCACACTTGTCCTTTTGACCTTGAATTCAAGATCACAGAAAGATTGGATTAAGGTTTTGGTGGAGTGTTTACATTTGCTTATATTTGTTTATATTTCTTACAACCCTTGGAGAATTTTGTTTATACTTGCAATTTTAAAAATTCATTTTAAAGCCAAGACAATTCTGTGACATGCTTGCTTGTGCCTCTGACATTAGTTCAAGGTCATATGGAACATTTGTGTTAAGGTTTCGGTTATAGGTTTTTCATTTGCTTATATTTATTTTCTTCCTTGTCTGGATGAATTATTATGAAGCTTAGGCAACTCCGTCTGCATTATGCTCACTCTACATTTTGACCCTAAGGGGTCAAGTTCACATTTTTACAGCAATATTATGATCATGGGCTCAACAGGCAGGTTGTTACCTTTTTGTCATATACTTGTTTCACAATCATGATGTATTGTCAACAAATTTAGCACAGATACTGTATTGGCCAAAATTTTAGATCAGCTGTATCATATTGATTTGAGAACAGCACCCCCCCCCCTTTTTTCCTGGTCTGTGTACATCTGTTTCCATTTCGTTGCAGTACAAAACACTTTTACAGAGCATCATGTTTGCCACAATCCGATTTGTTCTCAGGATTTGTACATTTTAGTTGATATGTTTGTCAGATGTATATAACATGAGTACTCACTATGGGCAATGTTTGTTGGAAAAATATAATCATTTTCTGAATTTTGTCCCTGTGATCTTGGCTTTAGCATTTGGACAGATACATTTCTTCAGTTTGCTTTGTAGAGAATGACTCATTACTAGTATAAACATTGTGATATTTTTGGGACAATACTGTACAGAAGTGGTGATATCACAGTGCAAGTTTAGGCTGAATATAAACTAGTTTGCTATTGGCTTCATATCATATTGTGCATTTTGGTATAAAACACTTTATGTATACATGTACAGTGTATATAGACAGATATTGACATCATTATATATGACATGCATAAAACTATATACATATATAGACAGATATTGACATCATTATATATGACATGCATAAAACTATATATAGACAGATATTGATAAAATTATGACATGATCATAAAACTGTACAAGTGTTCATTTATATTTATACTTAGTACCTTAGTTATTGATCACAAAATATTTCAGGCCAATTCATATGAGAATGCATTTACTGTAGATACTTGTGCATTAAGCCAGGTCTAACTGCAAACAACATTGACCCTGATCTGCCATTTTATAATGTGCAGGCACATCAGATCTTTTAACATGAACTACATGTACTTGAAGAAACTATGAGAATGTACAATACGAGAAAATTATGGACTTTTAAGGGAATGTGGTGTTTTACAAAAAATTTTAATCATGTTTTAAAGATTAGCATTTTTCACCATTGTTTTTTTTCTTCATTTTATATAATTTTACCATTTATCTGTTTTATATTTTATCTTGTACGTAATGTTTACATTTATTGAAAGGCTTTATCTTTCTGAATTGTTTGTGCAATTTTTCATTTTTCAAAACTTTACCTTTTGATGGTACCATAGAGCCACTTTTGTGCCGAGGTACTATAAAATGCTGGTACATATATACTCTCTTGTTTATTAGAGTTGTAGATACTTTTAATAAACTACAAAGACACAGATCTGCCAGCACATTATGCAGATCAGATCTGGGTCTATGTTGTTTGCAGTCAGATCAGACTTGTACTTGAAAATACATGATACATACATTTGTGTACTCATAAATCAGCATTAGGTGACATATAAGTCACGTTTTTTCAAAAATCACTTGGATATATACTTTCCATATTTAAATCAGCAGGCATGGCATTAAACAGTCCAATTTACACTATTTTAATTAAATTCAATCACAGATATGGAAATGTTTCTCCATGCTTTACACAAAATTCATAACAAAATAGCAATGAAATTGTTTATTATCCAGCAAGTTTATAATTATCTAGCACCACACAAAGATTTTTCATGTCCTAGGTTTATAGGTAAAACAAATTTTTCGTTATATAACAATTTGTACTTTGTTGAGAATTTGCTTTGCTGCAGCAAGTCAGAGAGTGGCAGACCAGCTTGTGTGTGGGTCTGTTATTTAAGTAACTGCTGTTATAATGTTATCAGTGGAGATAATTACAATGGTAGAGAGCAGAAGTGTTTGGCTAGAAAGGCAGTCTACACTCAGCACACTCAGGATTAAACAACACTCATCTGGTATTGCTACCTGGAGCACTTTATTGTAAAATTGGCATACCTTTCATCACATCAGGTGTAAGTTTAATGAAGTAACCTGGTTTACAGAATTTTTAGTATGAATTTCTGACCAGAGCAAGAGAACTTTTCAAGATGGTCACCACTGGACCAGATAGTACTTCCCATATATACTCATGAGTTGAGTCTAACTGCAAACAACATGGACCATGATTTCCTGTTGCATCATGTGCTCACAAATCAGGGTCAGTGTTATTTGATCTACTGATTACTCCTAACAAACTGAATAGAATTTGATCTGCTAGTGCAATATGCAATGGCAGAGTGGGATCATTGCAGTTTGCAGTTTTGACCTAGCTTATGTGCAACTACATACAGTACAACCCTGATGCAAGACATCACTATAAACTGCCTCACTGCAGACATCATAGCGATATGACTGAAAAATTGTTAAAGTTACGTTAAAAATAAAAATCACATACACATACTTTACATGCAGCTATCCATCAATTATTGTCTCAGCAACAAGTGCAGAGACAGTTTAGAGTTGTATTCCTTGGTAATTGTATCACTTTTTATATGGCAACAGAAGTAACAGCCTAAATGTTAAGATTCTTTAATTGCATTTTTTGAAAGTTGTAATTTCTTTGATGGTTGCTGTATTTAGCTGAAACTTTAACATAATATTACTTTACATTTATGTAAAGTTTTTACCCTGGTTTGTATTCTATTAATTTTTCTCAGTTTTTTAAAGAAGGAAACCATGTCATAATGCCCTTCCCATGTGAGATGATACATTTTTGGAACCCTTGTTTTTATTCCTTTTATTTATATTATTTAAATAATAACTTACAGATACATGCATGTATCTAGAATAGACCTGTAGTGGTCAAATGGGTTACAATTCCGGCAAACTGGTCATAAATAATATTAAGAAAAGAGGATGCAATTCTGTCTGGTAATAATGGGGTTTTCAGTGTCCATGTTTTTACCCTTTGATCCACTTACCCAAAGCTTACTTCCAGTGTGTGCCTAGGTTCAACAATATTTTGAGAGTTGTGTCAATAATACAAGGTTCAAGAGAGCTAGTACATACATCCCATAACTCTTTTTTTGTACAAGGTGCATGATGAGGTAGCCGCTAATGAGGAGTGGCATAAAGGCCTTATAAAAGGGAGATAACTGTAGTATTTTTGTTAATTTGGTTTCCTTCCTAAATTCGTTGAGTTTGTTTGCAATATAAAAGAAAACAAAACAGTAGTATGAAGAATTTAAATGAGTATATAACGCTATTGTTGTTCATTCTTGTCATACTGGGAGCACAGTTTTGACGAGTTAGGTATTTACATTTTCAATGCAAATACATTGTGCATTGATACAATATTTGAATGCAATAATGCTTAACAAACAATAATAAACTGAAGTTATAAGGGATAGGTTTCTATTGTAAATGCTTACAGAAACTCAGTAATGCACAGCTCTGTCATTGATCAAATTATATACAATTGAAATGGGTAGAAATAATAAGGAAACAGAAGAAAATTTAATATATTTATTGACTTTTCAAACAAATATTGAAAGTGTCCCAAAACTTATAGTACGTGAACAAATTGCTGTAATATTGTGTCCCAACATTTATAGGTCATAAATAATTACTATTGAAAATAATTTAGACTTATAGTGTCCCAAGACATATAATCATTACGGATTATAA
Organism: Megalonaias nervosa; assembly: GCA_016617855.1. Classification (NCBI taxonomy): domain Eukaryota; kingdom Metazoa; phylum Mollusca; class Bivalvia; order Unionida; family Unionidae; genus Megalonaias; species Megalonaias nervosa. The sequence goes on from JAECUM010010261.1 coordinate 30,537, forward strand.
GCATTTATGTAAACCAATTTCGAGTTATGATATTTTGGAAGCAGCAGGTAGAATGAATGCTGTCTAATGACACATCAGCATAGTAAAGGTCACAAAATGCAATGGCAGCTGGAGTAAAGCATCTTGACTTGAGACACACTACAGTGGTTCATTTAAAGAACTGGCCTGTGCAGGATTCAAACCCACATCCTTCTGGTTACAAGTCCAGGATGCTAATCACTGAGTAACAGAAGGACAGGAAGGCTTTTAAAAGATTTAGGTCCAAGGACATGGGACAGGGCGCAGATGATCAGAAATTGGAAAGCCAGATTTGAAACGTCTGTTGTTGCATCAAATATTGTGATAGCACTTGTAAACCTCATTCAACGTTAATGTTCCTTTCTAAATTTGTACCAGCATTGCCAATCCTATATTTATTGCTGCATTGCTGATGTTCTGATTTTTTCAGACTTGCATAATTCAGGTTCATTTTATCTTTTGATGTTTTAGCCACCTGCTGAATTAATTGCATTAGTTGCATAACTGTCATATACTTTCTTTTCTTTTACTGCATTGCTTCGTAGAATTTTCTTTTCAACTAGATGATAGGATCTAAAATGTAAGTACAGGAAGAATAAACACTCCATTCTCTTCCTTGTTATGAACACTAACATGACTAAACATGAATTTTATATAACACAGATTAACAATACTAAACTAATTTTAGTATGTTAGAAGATTGCATTTGATTATCTTTGACTAAAACATGAAAACATGCCACAGTGTATATCACTACTAGTGTACCTACCTTTAGGCCCGAATATTAATGGCCACTTCTGGTGGGGTTTTCCCAGCCACTTTTTTCTGTTTGTATTACTGTCTCTCTGTCTTTAACCTGTCTGGCCATGTGGTTTTCAAAAATTAATGATTATATACTTTTTTTCTGTCCTATATATATCTGTATTTGTCTGTCTCAGGGCTGGAAATATCCATTGTAACTGAAAAGTTAAACATTGGTGTGCCCTTATAAATATTTTTTTATGAAACTTGCTCAGAATTTCTCTAAATAAAAATTTAGATTTTTTTCATGTGTGAGTTTCTAATAATTTCGAAGCATTAGTTTTCTTTACAATCACAGGCATATTAGTTGTAAATCTTAATGAACAACCGGGACTTGTATACTGAAGCAGTGATCAACTAATTTAATATGTTGAACATGTGCACAGGAAACACATGGTATATTGGCCCAAATTTACAGCTAGTTTTCTCTCTGCTCACAGCCTCCTTCGACATTTTGCAAGCCCAATTATTTTGAAATATTGAATTACCTTTATCCTGTACTTAAAAAGTACAGTCTACTTCTTGGGGCTTGGAGCCTAAAAGATGTATCAATTAAATTTATTGTTCAAAGATGTCTTAATTGAATTTATTGTACAGTACAAAGATATTTTATTGAATTTATTGCAGGTTCATACTAAATTTTTACTTACTAAGTTAGTGCAACTTTTGTTTTTCAAATTAAATGTGAGATGTTCATAGTTTGTCTTTACTTGTATGGTGCACCTTTCAAAGAAAAGATATTGATTATGTGATCCTGTTTGTCTGTCAGTGGGAGTCATGGTGGGTTTTGGTTAGCGTGCCGGACTTACGATTGAAATGGTATGGGTTTGAATCCTATGATTGGACTAACCTGGGTCAGCTACAGTGGTGTGTCCTTTGGCATGGCATTTGACTCAGATTGCCTAATGGCAGTAAATAGCCTACTTGTGTTGCTGTGCTTTAAAGCACAAGACCAAAGCAAATCCATTGCTTGTGTGTGTGTGTATTAGAGAATGCATATGTGTGTCTGTAATAGGGGTGAAATGATTCATTGATATATTGATGCATCGATACTTTTGCTGGGATGATACGCATATCGATACAAGAGAAGGAGAATCGATACAAAACGATACTTACCATATATAAGTTATTTTTGTCTTTAACAGTTATGAATAACTATTATTAGTTCGCCTTCTTATTCTTTAAATCTAGAATTCATCTGAAACAGCATTTGCAGTCCTAGGCAGTCATTTTTATTAGTAAAAGCAAAAAAAGAGTATTGAGAATACTCACTCACCATCAGCAAATTCAAACAAAGTGATATGGTTTGTAATCTGCCCCCACCCCCCAAATTCCATGCTAATTATCTTAACCCAGCAGCATGTTTAGCATAAAGGATACATTCTAAACATGTTGCACATGTATAATGAATATAATGAAGTACTTTACTCATCAGCTAATAACCAATTTTATGCGAAGTTTAGGGGCCCCGAGTGGCTGAGTGGTCTAAAGCGCTCTCTGTTACGGATCACTGCCATCTCACCTCTGTCTGCGTGGGTTCGAGTCTCGGATTCAGCCAATGTGGGTATGTGAGAAAGCTTGCCAGTAGCTTCTCGTGGGTCGGTGGATCTTTCTGGGATTTTCCCGGGTTCTTCCTCCACCAATAATACTGGCCGCCATGTATAGCCTATCATGTGCTGAAAAATGGCATTAAACCCTACAACAACAACAACAACAACAACAACAACAACAACATTATGCGAAGTTTCTACATTGAATTTGATCTTGTCTACTTTGGTCGATTTGAAAGCTACACTACCAGTGTGTCACGGTGAAATATGTTACGTTCAGATCTTATTGGTGCTTACTGCTTGTTCAGGTCAAGGTTGAATAATAACTATCAATTAGGAATCAGTGTAGCTTATTCCATGCGTGGCAGACAGGAAGTACTAGGAAATCAAGAGAGAAACTTAGCTCTAAAGTCATATATATATATAAAGTGCTTAAACAAAGATGATGTCAGGGTGTACGATTGCGTGAATCGTGTAAAATATGTATGAATTCGCACACTTGGAGAACAGTGATGCATGAGAACTCTCGCAATTAGCTGCAAGTCCCTCATATGAAAATGTGCTTGGCGAAGTATACAGGTTTTATTTAACCATTCTTGTTGCTGTTGTTGTTGTTGTTGGTGTGGGGCTTAACGCCATTTTTCAGAACACGATAGGCTATACATGGCGGCCAGTATTGATGGTGGAGGAAGAAACCGGGAAATCCGCGGAAAGAACCACCGACCCACGAGAAGCTACTGGCAAGCTTTCTCACATATCCACATTCGCCGAATGTTGGACTCGAACCCACGCAGACAGAGGTGAGATGGCAGTGATCTGTAACGGAGAGCGCTTTAGACCACTCGGCCACTCGGGGCCCCCATTCTTGTTGCAACGTGTTTTTTGGATAGGCAACAGTTTACACATCTTGGGTCTTCAAGCATGAAAAAAAAAATGGTTGTTAAACTAAATTTGATTGGCACATTGTGCCCTGGAATAAGTGTTATGGCGTAGTTTGAACCCTCCATGAAGAAAGTTTTACCAATGCGTGTATAAAATATGGGCCACCTAGAAAACCCAACATGTCTGATTCCAGCTTCGTTCATTACAATTTTGTTCACCAAATACTGGCTGGTGATAGTGATGATGACAAAAGTTTTTAAAATTATGAAGTATATTGGATTATTGGAGCTGGGAAATTGTTAATGGAGATACCAGTGAGTGATTTTGAGCCTGAAAGTGATGTTAAATACAGGTCAGATGTGAATGTTGGGTGGACAAAAATAGAGGGCATGACAGTCAGTCTCCATTTCAGTGGTATTTCGGAATTAAATGTAGAAAGGGCAGAATATTCTGAGTCAAATTAAAATACAGACAAGTTAAAAGTAGAATGCAATTTTCATTTTTTTTATTGATCAATTTAGCCCTGCAAATCATATGCTACAAAACCATATATCCCTATCAGGGTTAAGATAAACTGAATAAATAAGGATGAAAAAAATGAAATTAAGAAGTAAAGATATTTATTTGAATACCTCTGTCTGCACAAGCAGACTATGGCATTGATGGACTATAAACCCTAATACAGCATTATGGAACAGATAAAAAATCTGGCATTGTAGTCAGTAAACTACTGATTCAAGAAGCAGTGGCTGAGTGGTCTGAAGCGCTCACCATTACGGATCATTGTCATCTCACCTCTGTCTGCATGGGTTCAAGTCTCAGGTTCGGCCAATGTGGGTATGTGAGAAAGCTTGCCAGTAGCTTCTCGTGGGTCGGTGGTTCTTTCTGGAGTTTTCCCGGGTTCTTCCTCCACCATTTATACTGGCCGCCATATATAGCCTATCTTGTGCTGGAAAATGGCATTAAACCCTACAATAACAACAACAACAACAACAACAACTGATTCAAGAAGTAAGTTTTCTTTAGTGAAAAATCTTATTTTGGAGCAGATGTATCCAAAAGGGTAATATCTGTGAACTCTGGACAATTCTAAATAACAGCCACAAAGATCAGTTTCCCAACATCTTCCAGCTGACAAAGCTTGGTCTAAAGTATGCATATGCCCTTTCAGAAGGAAGCACAGAAAAATACATGTATTCATACACAGATAAGGAACAGAATATGCTAATACCTATACAACTAGAGGTGACATCTTTTAAAGATTTTGATTTCAATAGAGCTCTAAAAAAAAGTGGAGTATTGAAGTGTTAGGTAAATATTGAACCATGACTGTTTCCTCCTCCCACCCCTTCTTTTGGTGACAAAGGGTGAAGTCTCCCTTAAGATAAAATCCTGGCAGCATCTCTCCTTAAATTGTACATGGGGAACAGATTTGGAATTTCTCTTTTTATGCAGAGATATTTAACCAGTGAATGAAGGTGCTGATGCAGTAAATAAAATTACCACAGAATCGGTAAGTGGGCAGATTTCAAACAGCTGAAGTTTATCACCTTGTGTAAAATTTTAAAAAATTTAGAATAGGATTGGGTGTTGTCATTAATTTTCCTTCTTCACTAACCAATACAAGTGCCTGTGGCCACATCAGTCTTTTGCATCTGCAAGAAGTAAAATATGATAGATTTTGTTGGTATTCATCCTCATTCCCATGCCTAGATTTGTTCTAGATGAGATTTTCTTTGCTCGAGGAAACTCCTTTATTTGTTCTGTTTTGAAGATAACATTGTAATGTCTTCCAGGTTCAAGTTAGACATGAAATTGGTAATAAGATGTTTTCATAGCATTGATGCAGTGCAAAACAAAGGGCCTGGTGGCTAAGGTGAGTTAAATGAAGCCAATTAAATGGCCTAAAACAATGAATAAAACTCACTGACTACCAACAGGTAGTCTGTTTGAAAGTATTTTTGTTTTCTTTTTATTGATGAGAATTGCATATAAATATACGATAACTATATCTCTGTTGGTAATCTGCTTACTGGAAATACAGCCATTGTGTCAACATACATAAAGGGGCACCACCTACCTTTCAAAGATGGAAAGACCATCAAGTGTATCGATATGTATTGTATCACAGGCTGTGCATCGTGAGTCGTATCGATACGTGGCACATGCATATCGTGTCACCCCTAGTCTGTAATGTTAAGGAACTTTTGTATACCATTCATAATTAGAGACTTCAGAGTTTTGGGTAACATTGGAGATGGTCTGTAGATATGCACAGTGCTTTTAGAATTTTGATCGATTCTCAGGGATCAGGATGAAAGGGTGAGGGTGGGTTTTGTGTCAAATAAGTTTTACAGAATGCCTTACTTGACAATGAATTTGTATATGTAGTTCTTACTGATATGTCAACACATATTGGGTATGCTTTGGACAAGACCATTGGGTGATGACCCGGCATGGGGTGGGGGTGGAATTTTGAAATGCAGATGTGGCCTTTGGTTCATAACCTAAAACTATTGAAATCTGGTTTATAACTGTGTATGTATGTATGTATGTATGTATGTATGTATGTATGTATATTTTTGAAAGTACTGTCTATTGAAATTTATGGCACATAGACTAGTGAAATTTATGGCACAGTAAGCTAGTGAAATTTATAGCACATAGACAATTTTTCATTGCTAGCTTAATTTATGCTTCAGATAAAGCATATTTTGTAGGCAATAGAAGCAAGGAAATCAGATAAAAACATAACAGTGTTCGGTATATGAAAAAACAAGAAATCAGTTCGGTATATGAAAAAACAAGAAATCAGATAGTGTGGAATAGGTTGCTAAAATTCACAGAAAATCTTGATAGGAAAATGGAGTGGACTGGCACAGTTGTCACCTCATTCTTTTGCTCCCCATACTTGTACATCAGTGTATTTGGTATCATCGTTATTAACAGTGGAGTCATGGTGCATTTGTCACAATAGTTGTATATCAGTGTATTGGGTATCATCAGCATGGTTATCACACAATACTTTTGTCTATATAGTTGTATATCAGTGTATTGGGTATCATTACATACAGTGGTCACATTATGCTCCAATGGTTTTGTATCATTGTCAATTAAAGATGCCAACGGGTATCTGGGTACTTGGGTACCATCCCATTGATAATAATGGTTTAATAAAATGAGCCATAGGGTACCGTTTACTGTATGCAAGTTTTCTGCTAGTGCTTGTTAAGGCAGCACTGGTTTTGTTTCAAGTTGACAATCTTTCTGACTTAGCTGTGCATGCGTGTATATTTTTTGGTGCCAAGCAGAGATGTGACTCTTCCAGTAAATAATTGACCTTGATCCCATAGCTTGTTTTCCTATGTGACATCACTTTGATTCTGTCGTGTCATGCTCTGGTGACCTTTGAATTAGTCAAAGGAAATGCAGGTTTCAGAAATCTGAAAGTGAATCAAATTGTTTGGCAAACATTGATGCCTTTCAGTAGTACTGCTCAGTCTTCCTGGACTTTCAGAGTAAATTGTAAAAAAAAAAGAGCTGATAACTTTTTTTTATTTTTCATATATTTTGTAATACATTCATTGCACTTTCAGAAGCTGGTATTGTCTAATTTGTCAAAATTTGTTCTCCCAGTTTTAATAACTGCTAAAGACTGTGTACTTTAGACTAATTCAGGCTGTTTGTTTTTGTACATCATAGCAGTCATTTTGGTTAGCTGTGTGCTTAAATCATATACAGTTTCTACAAGCACAATATCCAAAGAAATTTCATCCACAGCACTTGGCAATAACAGAGGTATGCCAACATTTTCTTCACTGTGCATGTCGCAAATGCAAAGAACTTCATCTTATGTCTGTCACTCTCTTATAAGTACATAGAGCACCCCCATTTTCCCCATAGTCTTCTATCGGTGTATTCATGACTGTTATTATATACAGTGGTCACATGATGCTTTTGTCCCTGTAGTTGTACATCGGTGTATTGGGCATCATCATTATACAGTAATACAAAACTGCCTAAAATGTGACTTGTCCAATCAAATCAAAGGTCAGTATATTGAATAAAAAGTCACAATTCATAAACATGAACAGACAAGTAAAATTGTTTTGCCTTTACTCAGTGGGCAAGTGTCCTTTAGAAACAGGTTTTGAAAACAGTAATTAGAAGAAAAAAAAATCATCTGCAGATGTTTTCCATTATGAGCAAGTGTTCTTTATTTGGAGATGTCTGTTATGGCAGTTTTCTGACTTGTAAAGAGGAAAGAGCAGATATGAAAGTGTATAAAAAATTAAATTGTGTAGTGATGATGAATTAGAATGGGGCTGAAAATATACCCCTATTTGTATTTCTTCAACTGGGGCCATGGGCTGAGATACTTAAGTGTACATGTATCCACTGTAAATACAATTTTTTTTTATTTCTAGAAAATAGCATTAGACCGTGTTTTCGTATTATTATCTTTTGCCGCAAAGACATTAATAGTAATCTGTAGTCTGTTATTCTCCTTTGCTCCAAAGAGCGTATAGCAATCTTTCGTTATATTATTATTTTGTACCTCACAGAGCGTATAGTAATCTGTAGTCATGTTATTCTCTTTTACCCGATAGAGCTGATAGTAATCCGCAGTCATATTGTTCTCTTTAACTGCATGGAACATAGAGTCCCTGTAATCTGAATTTTTTTCTTGTAATTTTGTAAAAGCTTGGGAAAATTTGTTGGTGTCAGTCTATAATGACAAAATAGGTTTCAGTTTTAAAGTCATTAGAATGAGAGAGAAAAAAGTGTGGCAGCTGAAATATAGAAATTTGTTCAGTTATAAAATTTCAAATGTAGGGTCCATGAATAGTGTTCCTTATTTCATGCATTTAAAGCTGGAATCAATCCATTATGGTCATGGAAGTATTCAGATTCTCCTTAAAAGAAAACTCTTACCACAAATGTAAATTTGCATAGCTGTACAAATTAGTTGCAGAAGGCTTTTGTCCCCATCATTGTATAATGGTGAATTGGGGACCATAATTATACACAGTGGTCACATGATACTTGTGTCCCCATAGTTGTATTAGTGATAGTCATTCTACAGTGTGTTCACATGATGCTTGTGTCCCTATAGTTGTATATCAGTGTATTAGTGTTGGTCATTATACACAGTGGTCACATGATGCTTGTGTCCCCATATTTGTATATCAGTGTATTAATGATGGTCATTACACACAGTGGTCACATGTTGCTTGTGTCCCCATAGTTGTTTATCATTGTTTTGGGATTATCACTGTATACATTGATCATAAGATGTTTTTGTCCGCATAGATATATCGTGACTATACTCCATATAATATATTATGTAGATTCCTTTTGCGAGAGAATATATTTTATTGATCACAGCAGTAATGGATGTAATGTATTTTATAGAGATTGTTTCCTTTTGCGTAAGAATATTTTATATTATAGAATTACCACTGTATATATTATAGTGACGAAAACTTACTTGATATGTCCATTCTCTTAAACGTAAGTTGATTTACGTCCTATCTTGAGTGTCCTTTTTCTCTACAGCACACAAAATACAAGTTAACGATAGAGAAAAGAAACTATTTAAAGCATGAATTTTGTTTCTGATTAGGTATGGTTTAAATGTACAGCTATGATCAATCAATACTGTGATCAAAACAGGCGGTCAGAATAAAACATTTACAAAATGTGCATAGTGATACAAACTGCCCTTTTAACCAACCACGTCCCCCAAACCAGTAGAGACTTTGTGGTGTGCTTTAAATAGTTTTGGGTACATGTCGGTATGCTTGCATTTTAATTTGTATCAGAAGTGCACAACCTGGTTGTTGTTATGGTGCTTGCTGCTTTTAGTGCCTGGGGGTGGGAGGGACTGGGATTTTCCCTTTAAATGACATATTTTTTCTTTTCTGAATCATTTGTCAACTGACAATATGGATATATGATTTTATTCATATGAACACACTTTTATTGTTTCAATAACAGACTGGCAGTTATATATTTACCCACAAAACAGCAGGATGATTTGTTCAAAGCTGTTTGAAAGTCGTTCATATATATATATATATATATATATATATATATATATATATATATATATATATATATATATATAT
>JAECUM010010262.1:0-67264 GCA_016617855.1 Megalonaias nervosa
AAGTACATTACAAAACGACACAGTCCATCGTCGAGTACATTACAGAAGGACACAGTCTATCTTCGAGTACATTGCAAAAGGAGCCAGTCTATGTTGAGCTGGCAGTGTAGTCTGCTCCAAATCCTAATTTTATATGCAAATTACGTGATAAAGTACTTAATTGTTTTTTTTTAAAAGAAGGCTTTACAAACCTTTTTTATTTTAACCAATTTCAAAATACTTTTTGTATCAGAAAAATAATGCTAAATTTACAGATAGTCTATATTTTCGGGATTACTCTGTCGGGTGCCTCTAGTTTTGAGATAACTCATCCGCCAAACGTTGCTTGACAAGTGATGAGCATACCTTTGCATTGCCAGCAGACTGGTGGATCAGAACAAAGCAAAGTAAAGTTTTTATCAGTGAAAGGAAACCTCGGGCTACACTCAGGCGGCAAATAAGAATATCAAAACAAAATTTTTAAAAAAAATTACACAAAACTGCTGCAGTTTTATAAAGTGATATTACAAGCCTATGGCGAAACGCATGACAAATTCGGAGAAAATGTGAGAACATTTAGATCCATAAATACAGCATTCTTTTTCGCAATCAGTATCAAGAAGAGAGAAGTAATGCTTTAACCTGCACCAGAAAAGGCTTATGTAGAGCCTAAATTCGCAGTAAATGACCAAACCTTCGTGACAGTCACGTGCAGTATACATCGATAATGAAACCGAAGCTAAAATTCTATTGCACGTGTGGCCTTTGCCAGACTACCCGTAAATATAAGGGAGCACAGCGAAAACAGTCTGCAAACAAAACGAGGTTTGCAAAGCAATTGTGTTGCCGGTCTGATTATATGCTTACCAATCCTGATCGGTACAGAAGCTATGCCGAATAGCTGAACCATTTTCACGCGGGCTGCAAGAGAAAAAGAACACAGATGAGAATAAGATGGCTGTAAAACGTCCCACAAACCGAGGTGCTCATACTGACAGGCACTACAATCATCCACACTCTGCTGATAAAACCACAGATGAGATAAGCAGGCCACTTCAGCAGGATGTCACATGACTCCCAAAAAGATCATATACGGCGAGTTCACACATTGAACGCGATCTCTGAGTGGTCAGACGAAACGCTTTATGAATTCTCTCAGGTCACCTTTGAAACATTTCAGCATTAACCACGAGTCTTGACAAGAAATGGCACAGGATCTCTCCACCTGGCGTAGTGTCGTCTATACTGTAGCTACATACTTTTTAAATGAGGAAAAGTGCTGACGCACGAACAGAGTAAATCCTAGAACTGCAGAAACGTCATCCATGGATGAATCAAACCTATGCGGCATATCCTACAGAGCTCAAATTGGTTTGATCGGGCAATAATGTACTCACAAAAACCAAAACTATATTGTGTGCTTCACTTTTGTCCATGATTGTAGATTGTAATGAAGATGATGGTAATTTTTGAGCACGTTGAAATATCATTTTGACCTTAGAATGTTTTGGAAGAAAACTTATGACCCACATCTTGGTCATCACATTTCGTCTTATGTGTTTGTATAAACAAAAATTATTCATTCCTATCCTAAGATCAGTCTGTGGAGTTATTTACGGTTGTATTCAGATATACTTCTGGAGGAGTTATTTAAATCATTCATTGGAATTGCTAAAATCCTCATTGGATTAACATTTTTTGGATTACTGTAAACTCAAAGACATCCTGACACATCAGGACATTCAGGACTATTGGAATTCACGCGGATTATTCTATGCTTCGGGCTTGTGACCGAAGGTTTAGGATAGTTTGGGATTTAAATCACAATATTGTAAGTTCCTCTTGAATTTTCGTTTTATTACTTAAGGAATCAAAGTGTTTCTTGATTTTACTAAACGTGTTGGTTTTGCTTCTTTATGGTACTTAGCTTAAGACCAATGAGTTGTAACAGTAAGTGATGTCACTGACATCTTTTAAGTCGAAGGAAGAAACAACATTCTATTCATCCATTTATAGGTACCAGAGTTAACGTTCGTTTCGAAAATAAAGTATTTTATAAAGAAATCTGGACAGTTTATCCAATTTAACATTAACATTAGTGATCCAGAACCCTGTCATTCAGGATCTGATTATTATGTCCATCGGTTTCCTTCCTAATTCTGAATAAAGTATATGACTAAAGTACGTGTCCTCAGTTCAGAGCTGTTTCTAAAATTTTACATGCAAATTTTCGATGAACTGGTATAGTATCTAATTCCCAAACTTCCTATCCATAGAGTAGCATGGATGCTATCTAAACGAAGCAATTTCAGTTCAAGTATCTAGTTTTTCGGTTAAATAGATGTAAGGCTTTCTCGCTTTGTCAACACTATATTTAAATTAATCTGACGAACTTTGACTTTTAGAAATAAATATCACCTAAATATTTCAATTCACCACGAAATGTCTGTTACATTCTCACCAAATGTGAATCTATATTTAATATCATTTTGTGTACCAAAAATGAAAATCTTTGTCTTTGTGAAATTTAATTCAATTTTATTAGCTTTGAATATTCGTAAAATACATTGAAAATATGTTAAAGAGATTTTTGCCGTTAATGTCAGTGTCATAGACGTAAAGCAGCATAAGAAATCCATGGAGAAAGGATAAAAAAATGTGTGTTAGACGTAAAGCAGCATAAGAAATCCATGGAGAAAGGATAAAAAAGTGGTCTGAAAATTGCAAATGTATAACAGTGTGTTGATTTTCTAACAGATACATTTCTAGGTCATGCAAATACATAATAAAAAAGACCGGGAAAAGATTTTCACTTTGCTTCGTACCTTACTGCATTGAAAGAAAGCGATTTGCTCCCAAGCAACACCGACACAATATTTGACTCTATGACACATACTGTATCTTATTCTAAAGATGTACCAATTGATGCTGCTATCTTATAGTTTCATCTGTAGCCTTCAAACACTGTCAAAGGCACTACATTAATCAGTTAAGGCACATCACAGTTTCATTTTAAAAGTTTGTTGTGTGCTTTGTTGTTTTTTTCAAATTTCAGTAAAAGCGTTAGTTTTATGATCTGCAATTGAATAGTGTGGCCTGAATCCGGATTGGTTGTCTTTAAGAACTTCGTGAAAATGTATAATCTTAAACATATAATCAGGTACAGCCGTAAAACCTTTTGTTTGAAAAAGTTCAAAATCATGATAGGTATATATCAGATGAGCCTGTATCCCCTTTTTCTCCTGTATCTTGGTCTAATTATTCCTTCAAGCTAGGCGACCGGAATCAAAAGTGTCAAAGGTTATATTGAATAAAGAGATATACAAAGGCATTATCATATCGGAAGAACATTTGATACATTATCGAACAAGGGAGTTTTGTTATTCTTAATAATTTATTATTCAGTAATTGGAGAATTGAAAAGGTATGTAAGTCTAACACAAACTGAAAGCACGGTCACCAGTATGAAGACCATGATAACGTACAGAATTTAAAGACGGAACAAATGACTATATATAACATTTTCGATCCAAATTCTGCTTCGATTAATTATGACAGTGAATTCGCCTATTCCCAGATCATAAGCAACCCATATCATAACCAACCAATATCATAACCGACCGCCCGTTGCAGTTGTCACACAAAGGTCAAATAGTGCATTAGCATTAATGTGCTCATTTCACCTCACCAGGATCACGTGATGCACGAGGCATGACATAATCTCGAGTATAACAGTCGTAACGTGTTGTACTGACAAAATTATTATCGTCTGTCTCAAAATCTAGGGTAATGTGCTTCCTAGTGTTAACTTTCTCCTCATGCTAAAACATGCATGGATTATTATCGACCTCTATCATATATTCGTATAATCTATCAAACACTGTTGATTCAACAACATCTTGACGACTAGAGCCGTATGGTAATGCATATCATAAAAATAAACACATAGAATGATCCGTTTGAACATATTTACATTTTAATTTGACTCATAGCAAGGCATCATAATCTCTCTGAATGAACGCAATTCTATTTGTAATAGAATTTATATAATATAGAATTACTCCCTCAGAGTCCCTTTCAGCTGTCCTTTTGTCAAAAGATCTATTTTTGTTTGTTTTAACGGCGGTTTTAGCACGGTATTGGCTATATCATGCTGCGAGCATGGAAGCTAACTGCCTTTCCTAATGACACAATACGACAGCCGACAAGAACAGACCTGGGCGGGTATCGAATCCGCTACCCACGAGTCCGACACTCTTCCATGTGAGCTACCGTGGCTCCAGAATGTAAAAGGAACTGAGATATCTGAAAAGGTGTTTCACAAAGTTGAATAAAATAATATCATTAGTGTCAAGTAAGAAATTAAATTGAGAAATTCTAATTTTCTTGCAGGTTTTGGTGACTAAAGCTTGGGAAGCCGCACATTCAATAGTACAACTCGTAATGGAATCGTATCCATACAGCTGTATCGTGCACATATCTTTACCGATAAAAACGGTCTCGGTCTCTGACGATGTGTATAAGCCTGGATTTTTCTTATTTGATTATCGCGCCCTTTGCGATATCTTAGCGTACGTCCAGTGAGTGTTGTAAAAGTTCGTCTCTCAAATTTCCATTAATTAGGAATCTCACAACACCGATGGATGATATTAGATGATGATGCTAGTTATCAATTGCTGTTTTTCTTGGTTTGGATTAGCAATCTGGGCTTTCTTAGGTTTGGATTAACAATCTGGGATTTCTTAGGTTTGGATTAGCAATCTGGGCTTTCTTAGGTTTGGATTAGCAATCTGGGATTTCTTAGGTTTGGATTAGCAATCTGGGCTTTCTTAGGTTCCGCTCTACAGTTATTACGTACTCAAAGAGGGACCAGTATAAGATGAAGTTGTTTGCATTTGCATCGTGCACAAAGAAGAGAATGCTGAAATGCCTCTATGCTACTTTCATACAATGTGACAGAAATTGTTTAACATGTGGTAATTATGGAAATCATATACGAAAGCAGACGGCTCATCAAAATGGATAATCCCATGCGCTCGACAAATGAGCCTGAATTAGTCAAAAGTACACTAACTTTAGCAGTTATTAAAATAGGGAAAGTAAATTTTGACAGAGCAGGCAATAACATCTTCTGAAAGTGCGATAATTTGGATAATGAAAAAATATAATTGTTTTTCTTAATAATTATCCAGGAGGTAAAAATGACCAAACGAAGTCTTTTGTTAGGTGCACATCTAAAGTTGGGCCAAACTGCATACTTGACAATACAAAACACACCCATCTATTATACACCAAAGTAAGGGTGGTTTAATAAATATATATGGTAAACAATATCTTGTTCAAATAGACAAAATACCCAGGAAAGAAAAAGTGTCACATCTTTATTTAAAACTAAGGTTCTATGGGAAAATGTAAAGTGTAATCTAAAGACAAATATGAACATTTCGCAATTGCTTTTCTATATGTCATTATATTTGATTTTTTCAATAAAAGGGTACATTACTATTGCTAATATAAGCATCAACATAAATTTAAAATTGTTAGATTAAATGAAAGATAAATATAGCGAATGTGTTTGTTTTTTCACATAACAAAACAAATAAGGAAAAATAAGATTACAATGCCGAGTCGCAGTGTTCCATATACTGGTGCTGGTGCATTTATCAAATCGGTCACCCTTTGACCTCTGTGAACCTGATCCGTTCCATCCCTGTTGAAACTACAAACTTTATGAGTGGCATCTCAGACATAATTGGGGTAAGTTTCATGTTCCTGTCTTTTAGCACAACATTGATTGCTGGGTTGAGACACTGCAAGGTGCATTATTCAAATACATCACTTTTCATCACTGACTACCACTGTATCTCACGGAGGTGGAAGGTGGGGGGAGTGGGCTTTTGTGACACTTTTGGTACTAATGAATACTCTTCTGTGGAGGAAATGAATGATAATTATCCAAAAGGACTCTTTCTTTACATCCTTGTGACTTAAATGTTTCATCTATACAATCAAAATTAAATCATGCAACGATAACACCTATCTGGTCCTTTATGGTTCCACTCCAGTTATTACGTACTTCTGAAAAAAAGACGGATATGAGGTGAAGCTGTTTGCCTTTGCAGCAAGCACAATGAAGAGAATATTGGCATACTTATTTGCTGCTTTTATGTACTGTCAAATTTTTTTGCAAGTGGTAATTATGGAAATCATGCACCATCTAAAGCAGACTGATGATCAAATTTAGATGTTCCAATGCGCTCATAAAATGAACCTGAACTAGTCCAAGGTAAACTAACTTTAGCGGTTGTTAAAAGAGGAACGTTATTTTTGCCAGAGTAGCAAATAGCTTATGAAAGAGCAATAATGAATTATAAAAATCCATTAGAAGTAAAATAAAGTTATCTGCTCTTTTTCCTCCTCCAACGTACCCTTAAAATTCCAGGAATCGAAAATAACCAAGCAGAGCTAGCAGTCCTTTGATAGGTACGCACCTTAAGTAAGGCCAAGCTGTATCGGCTCCAACCCAGTTTAAACTCATCAATCTTACATGAAAATAAAAGAAATTAAATTTCCTTTAACAATACATACGATAAACAAGAATTCTTTTAAATAAGATAACCAGTAAGAAAATCTGAGAAATTCGTTTTCTTTAAAGCTCAAACCCTATGCAGAGGGAAAAACTGTCAGGAGTTTCCATTCTCTTACAATCCTATTGTGAAAATTGCTGAACGACAACGGTAGCAGAAATTCCTTTACTCCGATATATGTCGGCTTTTACCGGTAAAATTTGTCCGTGCACTGGAGAAAAATGAGAATGTCACTAGTCGTGTACCGATAAGCTATAATGTAAGTTTTAAGCCTTGAAATATAAATGTCTCAACAGTAAAGTCTGTCAGAAGCCGATCTATCATTTTCATCCAGCTTTAGTCCCATATCCCCGCCGACTTTGACAACAAAAGCAGGGCAGCAGAAGATTCGGCTTAGCTGCTTGATGGATTGAGGTTGCGTAATGGTATATTCATGCGGAATAATTCTGCCTCACTAGTCTGTTAAAATGGGCATCTTGCAGTTGAGGCTGTATTTCCCACGGTTATTAAGTTACTGAAACAGACTATTGGATTGCTGCCGCAGCGTAACAAGCGAGGGATCCTAAAGGTCATTGTCATTATGTGTAGTTGCTGTCAAATCAATACCTTAAGCCATCAAAGAAACAAGCCGACTCTCCTTCAGGTGCTGTTGTGCTAGTGCATGAAATAATAAAATTTAAAGCACCACCATTTGTGCTTCATAGACATAAATCCTAGCTTTTATTTTTTTTATTAAACAAATTAATAACCACATCTGTGTGAGACGAGGGCCCGGGTTGATTTGGATTTTACCGCTTTCTGTTCATGGATGGCTGTAAGTCGTATGGGCTTATAAGCATTTCTACGGTTTAAAGTTTTCATTTCAACCAAGCCACTAAAATTAAACATTTTATGGTATTTGTTGTGCATATAAACACCTTAACTATTAGCCTTAGAAGTGAACTCTGAAGCAAAGCTGTAAATTGTGTGTGGATTAATTTGGTGACTGACAGTGACGATAATGTAATGGGATTTCGTCGTCCGAATTTCCTCTGAACCTTCACACCACATTTTAAATATTTATGTTGGGGTGTGGGGTCAGGGGCAAGCGGCCATTGAAAAGTATAGATTCATCACCACCTAGAGAAAGCCATATTCGTGATGCATAGAGCAAGCACGTATCAGCGATGTTTTGTCGGTATCGCGTGACTACCGCGATGACATCAATTGGCGTTGTTGTAAGATACGAAAAAGTATTAGCTTTCCCAGAAGAGGTATCGCTTTTGACTGGCATTTAGACATTTAGGCATTTAGACATTCTGCACCAGATTCAGATGATATCTCTCAGACGCTCCTAAGCCTGGTGAATTTTAGTGGTTAATAATAGCTTGCAATTCACACTTAAGGATTTTATCCATCTCTCTGACAACTTTAAGACCTTCAATATTTTTTTATGGATATTTGCATGTTTCAGTATGTTAAAGCACACTCAACCTTGCCTTTAAAAGGTCAAATCTGTTAAAAAAAATCAAATGCCGTAAACTTCCTTTGCACAGACACATTTCTTCAGCCACATAGATGTGACTGATTAAGAAAGATCTGATTATAGCCTCATGCATCCTCCACCATTGTATAGGAACAACCATCGTTATCTGTCTTACACAAGCAAAGAAGAAGAAACACTATACCTTTTAGCTAAAGGTGCATCACAAAGGATGCAACTCACTGCAGTTTACTCTTTTAAAAGAAGAACGTGCGTTGTGAAACCAAATTAAGTGAAAATGGGCATTCAGGGGCCATAACCCCCTCTGAATGACGATGTGGAATGCCTGAAATCCAATTCTTTCACGGTCTAATTAATACAAGCAACACTCCACAAACATATAACGATACGAGGTTGATAAACAAGGGTCATAACTGTCCAATATGAAGTTGATAAGACAGATATGTCGACGAAGCGTCTTTAACATCAAATTGCATAAGAATAGGTTCCACAGTTCTTTGGCTATGCTAATTACAAGCAGCATCGCATGTAAGAATTAGACGTTGGTTGACAGGTACCACAGCTCTTTCAAAACTGGAGCAGACAAAGCCCACAAAAGCGGGTCTGTGTCTAAATGACCATGTTCTTACCAAATCTGATCAGAATAGTTTGAATAGTTCATGGGATACCCTGTTTACAAGGAACATTTCATGAGTTCAAGTGAAAAAATACGTATTCAGTCCAAAATGAGCAGACGAAACCAAGCCAAAAAAGGCGCAAGTATCTCCGGGAGGCGATGTCCATTCCAAGGTGCATCAGACTATGTTGAATGGTTCTAGAGTTATGCCAGTTACAAACAACATTAAACTGGGGACACCTGAAGTAAACTGTCAAAGGGGAAAAAAGTATGAAACCAATAAAAGGTACAGCTGCATATATGATATAATACACACAACAAACTGCATAACTATATCTGTTCAATGGTTCCTATACTATTCTGGTTACAGCAATCTGTTGCAAAGGAGATGTAAAACATCAATTCCCGTCCAATATTAACGTGAACTGTAAGTTTCAATGTTGTCGTTGGTTAACATGGTTTTTGGTTTTATTCAAGGTCGTCAATATCCCACAATTTCTCATCATTCTTTCTTCATTTCATGTGACAAAATATCTGAATGTTTATTTTAAATGACAGTGGTTGATCGAGGCCTGTAGCTTGGGACAATACCTCATATTCCGGTGGTCTGATATGTCAAATGATCATGACATCTGACAGCAACACGCGCGACACATGTAATCAATACATAATGCACCATTCAGGGTTCCTATTTACACCTTGATGTACTGCTTTGATAGTGGATGGGAAAATAATGGTTAGATTCACACCTAAACCTGTCACGTCGGTAACTGATGAAGATAAGGAGGTAGTGTAATGGATATGCCAAAGTTAAGGAGGACCCTTCCATATTAAAGTAGAGAACTACACCACAATAAACCTACGTGTCGGCTTTCATGAGATAATAACTGTAATTCAGGCACTTTGAGATCGAAATGACAGAAACAGTTTCATCAAAAACTTCAGGATCAGAAAATGGCATATCCATTCCTGGACTATTTTCAAATTTTCGATTCATTTAGTAATAAATATACGAAAATAGGAGCGCTCATACATTTTAGAACGTATCTCTATCTTTTATAAGAGATGATTCAAAACTAACTTTTTTCGCGTTATATATACCAGACCAAAAAGACTTGGAATAGTTTGAAAATCAAACTTGAAACAGCACGTATTTTTTATATCACCTTCTCATATTTGGGCACGACAAAACCAAAATAGAAGTAACAAAAAGTCACTGGTGCACTCAGGCAAGGTCACAAAAAGTCAATATTGATTAGTAAAGTTTACAGGTAAAGAAATTTAATTTTACGGTTTTAGAAACTGAAGGACATTGGTCTAGTGCATAGTGCAGCTGTTAGATAGCTCTTGATTATTTTGTTTGGGGAATTTTGTGGGCTTTGAAAAAAAATTGGGGGATTTTGGTTGGGTCTTTTATCATTGTTGCATTTTTTAAAACTCCTTTATAGATATCAGAGAAAATTAAAAAACCAAATTAAAATGCACTAGACCAGCAATAATTAAATTTTAAAATCATCGAAACTTGCATAAAGAAATGTTTCAAAATATAATGAAATAACAGTGTCGGTGGCAAGAGATACTTGCATTTGTTTACAAGTCTGGGCTGGATATCAAATTTAGTCCAAGCTCCTTGAGGTAAAAAATAACATGCAAGATAATAAAATGTTGGTTTCTTGTCTTCAAACATCAAGAAGGATATCCCAGAATGCTTGAGAAAAGATGTTATATTACCAATTGCATTTAGTATTGTAATGAAGTACGTTTCATCAGTCATAATAGCAAGATGACAATACTCAATACGTAATAAAAAGGAATACGAGTTTCATCATTATTGACTTGCCGTATCCAGCCTATTGTAATCCCAAAACTCATTTCTAGTCTGGATGCCCATAATGCTCCAGTCTGGATACCCATAGTGCTTCAGTCTGGATGCCCATAGTGCTTCAGTTTAGATGCCCATAGTGCTTCAGTCTGGATACCCATAGTGCTGTGTACTAACATTATTCTGATATCACAAACGTTTGATACTTGAACAATCTTAACATCTGGTTTATATGACAGAATGTCTTGTTTTGTACTTCATATTTGATATTATTCAAATTGCATTGCATTGCATAATAGCTCATTCATGCCAAGGCCTTCCGGTATTCCTCGTTGCATATGAGCATGACCTAAAACTTGAAAATATGCAGTTGCTACAGATTTTGCTTTGTAAACCAGGATTTACAGTATCATCTTTTCTTTTTTATGTCTCTACTACGTATGAAAGATTTTCAATTGAACAATCACTATCATCACCGTCAACGTCAAATATTTTCCAGTCATTTAGATAGGGAAGAACCAAAAAAGTCAAACTGATATACGAATTGGCACTTAATTTCTACCAAATTATGAAGCGTACGAACAGAAATAAAGTATAAATATTGCAAACGGATAATTCAAAGAGGTAACCGGTAAAATGGCATGAAACAGAACTGTAAAATTGGACTGGAAACAAACGAAGAGGTTTTAAATCTTTGTCAGTGCTAGTACTACTTCAATGTCCAACTTATTCTTATACGTTATAATCTACATCGTATCATGATTTACTTAGTAGATTTCTTTCTTTAGATAATTTACAGTTTGCGAAATGAACTGAACTGAAAGATTACTATAGGACTTCAAATGGAAACAGGTACTTGACTGGAATTTTATCATTCACAGTTTGGATTGCACTGGGTGCTAATTAAAAACTATTCAGACATATGAATAAAAAAGTAGGTTGAATACAGTTCTCAGTCTGTCGTCGTTTCGAGCACTCTTGTAACATCTCACTTGTCCATATATTTCCATGACATCTATATTTAGGTGTACTTAACAAATACTCCACATCACGCAAGAAACAACTACCGTCTTTATTTTATTACACTTACACCATTATAAGTTTCTGTCCTTGTCCTTAACAAATTCAGGAAATTCTTTGAAAGAGGTTCCTCTGGGGCAGAATAATACGATAGCGAGTTTGGATGTTTACAAAACATTATGAAGAGGCTCAAAGGATAAATGTTAAAGACACATGCATAAAGCTGAATATATCGTCTGTAATAAGTCAAAATGAACTCTTCATTACATGGTACATCAATACCAAAATAAAAACGTCTTTAACTCATAATAAAGAACAGGTAAACTTACAAGTAGACGCAACTTAAACATGATAATAACATAGGACGGAAACAGCCAAGATTTCTAGGAATTTTTATCAACGTTCATCATCTAAATGTTTCCGCCCTGTGGTACAGCTAAGGATCAAAATAGTTCGTGTGCCTTTTTCCTAACTCATTTTTATAGACAACAAGGGCCTTTGGCAACAATAAATATTATTTTGTGAGAAACAGTTTTTGAAAGTTGGTGACTACCTAAATAATCAGTGTTTATGTCTGAACAGTACTCCTCAGTGCCCACGATCAACAAGGAACATGTTTAAGACAACATGGAAAAATATTTAGGGAAATAGAATAATGAATCTCACTCAAGAAGGAAGCAAATCTCGTGCAGAGTAAAATTAAGAGAAAATAAAACAGGTGGAATTGGGAAACATTGTAGAAGAACAATTTACAAATCAGACAAATGTGTGCAGCACATAGTCTAAAATTTGAATAGATCTTTATCTTACAACATATCGAAAAATCAAGTGGAGACAAATATATGAGAATCTCAAAAAAGCGAAAAGGAAAAACATCAGAATAAATACAAGACTAACAGAGGAAACAAATGTTGTTTAGGTTTAGGGCACCTTTTATATACCTTTTCTTGCCTGTTGGTACATGTTATATAATTCCCAAATTAGAATAACTGACAAAACAAACTGTACATCAGCAATGTGAAAAGTTGATGTTGTGCAGAGAAAACTATCAGTACCGCTTGAATAAATAAAACAACAAACGAAAACAAAAACAGACTCCAAAATACAAACCAACTACAGTCTAGAAAGAAACTATCACACTCCACACAAGTTGCATAATTTGTGTATTTTAAGTGTCGAATAATATAGTAATTTTTTAATTTACCTTGGAATCTAAGCACAATTTTAACAATTGTATGCAACATATCTGGAAAGAAATTGGTGCAAAGAAATTGGCCTCAGGATGGTACCAGCGTCAATCTTCGGTCGATACTAGAAATGATTTTGTCTATTCCTACGTCCTATAACACAATATAGCATCTAATTGTCGGCTGTTTCTTCCATGGTAACATTTTGCCATGAGTAATATTGTTAGTTTCAGTTTCCATAAAATAAGTGCAACGCTTAGTGTCTTGTGGAAATCCCATAATGTGTTGTATTGCATTCGTTGTGTCGCGCTAGTCTCATGTTTACACCCCACTGAAGACCAGCTTCTTCCTGGAATAGGCCTGCTTCTAACCTTCCACAATGTTTTATGCGTTCATATGACAAATTCGCCATGCATTTTCCGCGTGGAGTTTATATATATATATATATATATATATATATATATATATCGAGGTTCTAAAAATCCACTTGAACTATTCTCCCGAGATACAGATCAGGATCGAATTCCCCGAATGCGAAAGCTCGTGTGGAATATGTCCAACAAATGAGAGAGAGAGAGAGAGAGAGAGAGAGAGAGAGAGAGAGAGAGCACTCGAGTTTAGTTCGTAGCAATTTATTTTCTGCAAGTGATATTCTCTGCGATTTCGCCAGAGTATATATTTCAGCACCGTTATTTCGCGTTTATAAGTAATGCATTCTGCAACTCGAGCTACAGACATTATGTGAGCTCTGAATTGCCAAGATAGAGGACTCGGAACAATCGATGTATCAAAGGTTGTCGCCGCTTAAAGGTGACTAGATGATAATGGTTATTAATATAACCCGAGAAATGTTTTTGACAGGTGTGTTCGTAAATAAAGGAATACGCATCTAACGATAAACAAAAAAAAAAATCTAGCAACTACAAGTGGTTTTATCATCCGTCGTTTAAGTGATTACTACAGGTGACAAACATACACTGGCTGGAAGACAATGCAGTGGATCAAGTGATTACTACAGGAGACGGACATACACTGGCTGGAAGATAATGCAGTGAATCGAGATAACTGGTCTCAGATCATTCTCAAACGTCGGTTTCACAAAGATTGCTTATACGCATGTCTGTTATTTCAAGGTGAAAACTTGACGATATGGAAGCAGAAACAGACATGTGATTGTACACAACGCAACCAACCCCAACCCCAATAGGATGATGTCATTGATACAGTGGTATTTCAGTAAGGGACTAGGTTTTTCCTCGTTTTCGTGCTGAGTTTGACACTTTGGTCTGCATCACTATTTGAAGGCAGATGAAGACAAATAACATGATAAATCGCAGCATGAATAAAATTAGGTTCACACAGATCTGTGTTTGGCCAATCAATTTGTCAATGTTCCTGTCTATTGTTAAACGTGTGCATTGTTATCTTTGCTCTTCTGTCTATATCTGAATTCTAACCGTTCCTTCCTTTATGTAGATTTGTCCTAGCGGTGCACCCTAATATTCATGGTGTAAAGTTAGAAAGACCTTCCCATGTGACTTCATTTTTTTTTTAAATTATGTTTATTGCAAAACTTTCAAAGTGGTCTTAAAGTATATCTCTGTGTAGGAACAGTTTGCAAATCTCTAATAGCTATCTAGCGGCAGGTATCTACCTAAAGGATATTTCCTGTCATAATATATGTGTTATGGTAGGTATCTACCTAAAGAATATTTCCTGTCATCGTAGCTGTGTTATGACAGGTATCTTCCTAAATGATATCTCTTCTATCGTAATTTCTACTAAATAATAGAGATGGTATTCTGATTTTTACGGGTGCACACACTGTCTAAAAACTAATTTATTATTTCGATCTTCTTTTGTGTATCTGTTGTCGTTTGGTTGGGTGGGGGATTTATTAATATCTGTAATAACAATTCACATTTCAAGCGTTATATACTTTGAATAACATGGTTGAGCCAGAGTAAACAAAGTTTTCTAAAACTTCATCAAATAAAAAATAACTTTATCAACTATTTATTCGTAAAACGAGAAGGCAGGCAACTCACCGCCATTAATGTTACTACATATAGCACCTACGAAAGATTCACTAAACAATTAAGTTCAGGCTTATTAGCTGGTATCGATCCTCATCCATTTTGTCTCAGTTGTCTCCCACTTTATCAAATTATAACTATTTCTCTGCTTGCCCGCAGCACCGAACTGCCTCAGCTGAAAAATTAGTTTATAAAAAAAAAAAACAATTTTTATTGGCAGGTACTTGAAAAAGAACATACGTCTTTGATGTGAGCGGCAATCGGAACATCGCTCAGCCAAACAAGTCCATAAATAGCTTCGAATATGATTGCAGGAACAGGCATACATTTGCTGGACTTTGTCATCCATGGCTGAGTGCACCACATATATGAAGACAGGAAGAGCTGACGATGTTCCGATTGTGACTTTATCTCCTTCCGCTACCACAGCTCTTCATGTGCGGTCGGATCACAATTATTTTTCCTGTTTAGTCAATGAACTTTCCAGTTCATCCAATTCTAACACATCATATGTCAGTCTAAAGAATCCTCAAGGTTGAACTCACAGTGAAGTTTTTGTCATAGGTTATCTGTAATGTTTGAGGATCTGTACTGTATACACAACAGAGTGCTGTGTGTCACAGATTTCACTTCTGGACTAGCAACAATGCCTCATTACTGTTCACTGTCGCCAAAATACACTCAAACAACCAGGCCACAATGTTCATATTCTAAAGAGTACACAACTTCCTTTAAATCAATACCAAGAATGTCTAATGAGAGAGAAAAACATGCTCTGCGTCCGCATGAAGAAAAGTAGCTTCGAATTTGCGGTGAATTATATGCGAGATTTCTTTCTCGTCTGCACGCAGAAAATGCGGATGATGTTCCCATTGATCTCAGCGGTTGACAGCACTTCCATTGCGACAACAGTCAGGTAAGGAGCTTTCTCGAAGTTCGATAGGAATTCTCTCTTGCACTTTCGTGAGATGTGTCACAAAGATCACAGACCGCACACAAGAATAAATATACGAATGAATGAATGAGCTCAGAAGAAGAAAAAGGCAGATGAAACCACGAAAACATAAAGTTCCTTAACATGGGAGCATTGAGACGTTCATAATCAATTAAACAGCTAACATTATTACTTAACTATGCAGGGAACTTTGATACTTTGGAACGTCTGCATCAATTAAACAGCTAACATTATTACTTAACTATGCAGGGAGCTTTGATACTTTGGAACGTCTACATCAATTACACAGCTAATATTATTGCTTAACTATGCAGGGAACTTTGATACTTTTTGGAACATCTACATCAATTACACAGCTAGTATTATTGCTTAACTATGCATAAGGTCATGTGAAGGTGAAATCGATAACTGGCATGGTCTATATTCTTGGACAAAATTATAGCTTGTTAATTGATTCATTAATTGGAAAGTTATACGCAATTAACATAATATCCTAAAATGACGGAGATGGCAACTGACGATAAGAATTGTCTCATATTAACTCTCTCAGTCTTTAGGCCTGCACAAACAATAAAACATGATAATTGACTAATCAATTGCACATGTAATTAGTTTTAACCCGCTATTACCATCGAAGCAGATGTAATTCTTGGTTCACTGGTGTTTATATCAGCGAAAATTCCAAATTTAGACAGATATTTTGAGTTTATTTTTCTTTCTCTTTCAGTTTTCTTTCCCAAAGGTATAAAACTGATGGTCGATTATAGTAGGACGACGTTCATAATTCACTGGAATATGGGGTTTTCATTGGGTTTTAAAGCTTTTACTCACCCCTTTATAAATGCTCAAATTTAAAACTGTCAGACGAGGGGGGGGGGGGCGGGAGAGACATTCTACAAATGGACAATGCAAATTTTCATTCGCAATCAGTGCATAACCTAAATCATTCCAACTATATACAGTGACTAACGCGTACCGTGTAAGTTTTTGTTATGTCTCCTGTGTGTCATATAGACTGCAAAATTAAGGAATCCGAAGCCAAAGTGACTTTTTCTGCAAGGGCAGCTGTTGTCCATCAACTAACGCATAAAATAAAATTAATGAACATCTGATCTGTCAAATCGCCGGCAAGATGGATATATTGTTCTTGACTGTTCAGGACATTATACATGTTTAGAGTCGGAGTGTTGCTTCTGAATGTTTTCACTACATAACCAAAAAAATAATTTCATATCTTTATCACTTCGTTATGGCGTCCAAAATTGAAGGAAATAACTATTGAAAAGGTAAGTTCGTACCATTCGTGAAAAATAAATGCTGATAAATGTAATCTAGTAAGCAGTGCCATCTTCCTCCATCTTTTTCCCCAATGGTTGTGATGGGAATGTTTTATACGAATTATCTAGAGAATAAGTTCGATGTTTCTCTATCTCAAATGGTTGTGGTAACGATGATTTACCACACTGACATGCTACAACCACAGCTTAATGGAATCCCATCCGGATATCTTCAAGCTTTCCAAATGATCGCAAATAACATACAGTATTAATTATTTTCCCTTGCATTGATCACCAAACAGGTACGCAATCTCTAGTGCAATAAACTATAGGCGATGTCCTGAAATCACCATATTTCCTGCCCTCATTTCCTGTCATTGCTTTCACGTATTAATGTTCAGAAAAGAATTACATCTGTACCTGTCATACAATATCTTTACAGATTTGTCTTCTGACCCACCAGTTCCAGATTGCTTTTGTTAAGGACAATATATACAGGAAACGAACAAATCAGGACAAAGTAGGGTAGTACAGCAAGTCAAATAAACTGGCCGCTCTTGAGAATCCTTAACAGAGACAGATGACGCTAGCTAACAAAGAATGTTTGTCAACACGGAAAAGCACACACACACACACACACACACACACACACACACATATATATATATATATATATATATATATATGAAAGCTCGATTGCGAGAAAGTCGGTTTCACAATATTACAATATTCTAGACATTTACATATAAAAGTGTCAAGGTGATGTGCTACAGACTAAAATGTACTGAATAGATTTCATGGGTGTCCTTTTTCGAAATATTCCTTTCAATGAAGACTTTGATGATGATGATGATGATGATGATGATGATGATGATAATGATGATGTGAAAAATACTATCAGGCACATCTTGTTCTTGGTATAACTATATCTGTTTCTTTAAGCTCCACTCAGTCTATACAGTCGTCGTTACAAATATGACAATCAAGATATAGAAATAAACGATTCTTTTGTACAAACTAAATTATACCTCGCTACCCCTCTGTCGCCACCTGACCCCAACCCGCCTCCCCATAACCTATATTATGACAAATGTTATTTACATATACCATTATTTACAACAATGGTTACACTGACGCTAGGCGTGTCAATTACGTCACCATGCTGCTAACAGTGACTCTAACATGAAATACGTCTTCTGATTTAAATTGTCTCCTAGTGTACGTTCAATACCGACAGTCTTCATAAACCCTGATTATAATTATAAAACTCACAGCTGCACTCCTGTTGTAATACTGTAAATTAAAATCTAAGAGCTGTACACCTGATTTAATACTGCAAATTATAAGACTCAAGATGTACACCTGATTTAATGCTGCATATCATAAAACTCACTGCTGTACACCTGATTTAAAAACGTAAATTATAAAACTTTCACAGCTGTACACCTGATTTAATACTGACAATTATAAAACGTTCGGCATGGTTACTCAGCACAGACGTCAATATGTCCAATTTTACCTAATTGTGGCAAGTGTGTATCATTTATCAGGTCGCAAAACCAAGCCCGAGGAAAACTTTCCAAAATAAAGATAGCTGAGGCAAACATGAAGGCTTATGCTGCCTTAAGACGGTAGCTAGCAATGAATTCTTTGGCCTTGTAATTCTCTGTCTGCCATCTTTTTACCGTACCTTTACCTATAACACAATCCACATTATGTTCTGCTGAAAACAGGTCGCGGGTAACATAACATTATGTTCTGCAAGAACTACATAATAACTTGATTAAAACATTAAGATCCAAGAAAGATAGATGGAAATATATACCATAGATTTTTGCCACAACGAACAGATTCGAGTGAATATCAATCGTTTGTCACAGCGAGGCATTCGAATGTATGTATGTATATATGTATGTATGTATATAGGTAGGTAGGTAGGTATGTAGGTATGCAGGTATGTATGTGTGTGTGGGGGGGGAGAGGGCGGTAAGTAGGTAGGTAGGTAGGTAGGAGCTTTTGCGACACCTAAGCACAATAATGGCTATATGTGTAAAGCAGGGGTCTCAAACTAAAACCACTCTGAGGGCCGCATGAGGGCATTTTCTATGGCCCAAGGGCCGCACCACCTTAGTTTTCTCTCATGACACTTTGTGACGCCAATCATTTTGCGGGCCACAGGATACGGCTTGGCGGGCCGCATGCGGCCGGCGGGCCACGTGTTTGAGACCCCTGGTGTAAAGTAAAGGTAAAGTTAAAAACAATAAAAAAAACAATTATACAAAATCTTCATATGAACGCTTTCAAATAAAAGCAAGCATGAAGAACAAGATATAAGTGTTCAAATTCTGTAAAAGGTTAAACACTAAAAGATAAAAGAAGAACACATGTGAAATTGTAACAAAAAGTATAGTGCTTTCGAAACGATGATTTATTTTAGCCATATGCATGTGGAATAGGAATAAAAGATGTTCGTGATATCAACTTTGAAATAGGGAAACAGTGCTCAATGATATCATCATAATTTTGTAATAGCGAAACACTTAGTGCTTAGTCTTATCATCATAACTTTGTACAAGGGAAACAGTTCTCGGTGATATCATCATAACTTTGTAATAGGGAAACAGTGCTCAGTGATATCATCATAACTTTGTACAAGGGAAAAAATGTTCAGTGATATCATCATAACTTTGTAATAGGGAGGCGCTTAGCATTGAATGGTCACTCATGATGTACACATAAGAAAGAGTATATTAAAATAAAATTGGATTGAATATTAATGTACATATATGGAATGAAAATGGAATTAACCGGCGTAAAATGCCATGACAGTAGATAACTATACTGTTTGTCTCTTCCCATGGAGCAAACTCTCTACTACGCTTCTTTATTTGCCTTACAAAAATCACTTTATGGCACTTGTGTAACAGACTGTCTGATTATCTCGAAATAGAAATGTTGAATGCTACGACCTAGATGACTGTGTTTTGGACAATATGGACGAGGAGTAGAAAATTTCATGAATTCAGAAACTGTTATGTGTGGAATACGTAGAAACTAGAATAATATCGCATCAATAATTTATTAACCTCTCTCTCTCTCTCTCTCTCTCTCTCTCTCTCTCTCTCTCTCTCTCTCTCTCGTGCCGATGGCGAGCTTTATATGATAATGCGTATTCATCAGAGGTTGTTTGTCAAAGTAAATGTCATGGCTAAAAGGCAGAACATAAAGTATACGTTCTACAGTAATTTTCGAGAAGTATTTTATCTATATACAGGGATCGTCTGAATAAGGCTACGTCAAAGTGTATACCCCCGATATTTGACTGTTAAACAAACAAATCAGTCCAAGTTAACGAGCTTGTTGGCTTGACCTGTAGATCCTAGGTTAAAATGTCAATATTTAGACACATGAATTATTGAAGAAGAGATATGACAGCCTGCTCAAGTAGTACAATGTGGTTCACGGCCACAGTTCCTGTCTGTAACTTTATATGCAATGTAAACATTTTGTCCGAGATCACGCCTATGTCATAAATCTTTTAACACATACGTTTATTCATAAGTTACTTGTTTTGATACCAAACAAATATGACAATTCTTCTTAGATAAACAGACATCTGCACAATTTATTCAGGCATTGGAAAATAGATTAAATAATTGTAGAACCACTCTACCATCGCCCTACCAAAATATCACTATATATGATCGATGATATAAACAAAAGGGCATGACCCTTACTTTCGTTAAGTAAATGCCAAACTGAGAACTTCTATTCAGAAGAGGATCGGTGAGTATATATGAGTGAAAAGAAAGCTAGGATCAGCCTTAGACGTTTTTAATTGTTTAACTTTGCCTGTTTTATCTTGTTCGCGTTGAAAAATAGTTGATGAACATCTAAAGTCTGCATTATTCATAACTTTTCACTCACATAAGAAACTTGATGTTTTTTCAACAACAATAATGAGAGACACGGAATTTAATTTGTTTGTCCAATGAAAGTTACACCTAACTCAAACGGTACAGTTTTCGTTTTCTAGCTTACCTATCTGCCGTATGCATTGTATGACGAGGACACTTTTAACATGTTATTACCATCTTAAATTTTACAGGAATGGTTAGACTGTGTCAGGCTGGTACGAGAGTGACGTCGAAAAGGTTATATCGTGTCGAAGCAACTAAAGTGCAATGCCAACGTCCAGGGAATATCCACAGTAGATGATCTGGCACAGAATCCTTTTAGTCCTTCAAAATTCCCATTTCTGTTGAAATGGCGGATAAGGAGGGTGGGATGTAGTGGAGTGATGGGGTTGTGGTGAATCATACCAAAAGGTCACCAGCAGAAAACATCTACATATGATGGCATAATCTTCATAATTTATACTATTTATACTTAAGAAGAATTATCTAAGACATTTATGACACTGTGCCAAGGTCATGTCTGAGAGAAATGTCAGTGCACACGTATTAATCTGGTATAGAACTGTTCTTTAGGTGCTGTAGCTCTGACGGCTGGGAAAAAAGTGGGCCAAACTTCAGTAGCGTAGTTTCTGTTGAAAGGGTTTATGCAACAGTCTTGTCAACGGCGAGAAAGCCATTGATATAGGTTGTCTTTAAGTGGTGATTTTATTGTGTCACAAATAACGTATCTATTTTAAAGTGTTTAATTTAAGACGGGTAACCAGCAAAAGTGTGAATAGCTGACATCAAAAGTTGCTTAAAATCCCACTCTAAAATAGTAAAGACATAAATTCAATTCAGTTTTGAAACAAACGTACCATAGTCAGAGTTTCTGCACTGTCAAAGGCGACTTTAAATCGCCTTAAAACCTTTCATTCCTTTCCGACAGGAATCGCACATGGAACGTTTCGTGGGGGGTGGAGGTGGGGGTGAGTTTAAGGTCATGTTAGTTCTAATCACGCTTTTAACATCCTTGGTAACCAGTGAGATTTCTATGTGAATCTGAAATAGGGTACGGACCCATAATTTATAGACGAATTGTGGACTTAATGAAAACAGAGAGCAGACCCATAATTTATGGGGAGGAAGGGGGTGGACTAAATGAGAAATACATTTTCTGGAGTGAATTGCTAATATTTCAATGTTGATCTTTATCATTGTCATATGGGCCTATGAACAGACACACGTGGTCGCATGATATTTTCATAATGTCACTGGAGCTTATTAACATATTCCAATGCTGTTTTGTTATTGTCATATCGGCCTATCAACAGATCCCAATGTCCCATGATGTCTTGTTGTTGTCACATGTGCCTATTATCAGATCGAAAGGTGTCATGATGTTGCGCTATTGTCTCAGGGTCCATTTAATGACTCCAGAGTCCCATGATGTTTTGTTATTGTCACATAGACCTATTAACAAACCTCAGGCTGACATGATGTTGTGTTATTGTCACATGGGACAATTAATATACTCCATGGCACCGAGATGTTTTGTTATTATTAAATGACTTCAGGGTCCCATGATGTTTTGTTATTAGCACAGGGGCCTATTAACAGATTCCATGGACCCATGATATTTGTTAGTATTACACGACGTCATAGTCTCAAGATGTTTTGTTATTCCTACAGTGATCTAATAACAGATCATATGATCCAATTATGTTTTGTTATTGCTACAGGGATCTAATAACAGATCCTATGATCCTGTGATGTTTTTTTTATTGCTATGGGGATCTAGTGTCAGATCCATTGATCCCATGATGCTTTGTTATTGCTACATTGATCTAATAACAGATCCTATGATCCCATGATGTTTTGTTATTGCTACAGGGATCTAATAACAGATCCATTATCCCATGATGCTTTGTTATTGCTACAGGGATCTAATAACAGATCCTATGATCCCTTGAAGTTTTGTTATTGCTACATAGGTCTAATAACAGATTCATTATCCCATGATGTTTTATTATTGCTACAGGGATCTAATAACAGATCCATTATCCCATGATGTTTTGCTATTGCTACAGGGATCTAATAACAGATCCTATAATCCCTTGAAGTTTTGTTATTGATACAGGGATCTAATAACAGATCCATTGATCCCATGATGTATCATTATTATTACATGACCTTGATGTGTTTCTATTGTCAGTTGGGTCTATTAACAGACCCCATGATCCAATGATGCTTTGCTATCATTAATAACTTATTAGCTGACCCCTTGAAAAATTCAAGTCTACTCTTGTCAGCATCTGTTGTCACTGAATGATCTCTATAAACCAGATATAACTACGATTTAAAAAACATCCTCCCTTCCAGCATACATAGGGATTGGACGTTGTCAAAGTCTATTTAAACAAAAGATGTTTAGGATTTACGTAGCGATGGTAGATTAAAATAATATGACGATCATTATATCGCAATATCGAGTTATTATATGTGTGCATAGACGTGCTGTGTGTGTGTGTGTGTGTGTGAGAGAGAGAGAGAGAGAGAGAGAGAGAGAGAGAGAATTAGTGATCGTGCCCCTTTTAATACCTCTGTGATCGATTACTGGCTACATCATGATCGATTACTGACTACGTATACGCATGCTGCTTAAATTTCACTTGCACTAGGTGCAGCTTTATTAATCAAATGTGCAATTCTGCACTATCTATACCAGGAACTGTTTAGCCGAAGATCCATGTCACCTTTCATCTGTACCTAACACTATGACTCAACATACGATAGCGTATACAGGTCAAAGGTTATCACGACCGCCTCTGTAAAATGAACATTCAGGCATGTACAGTTGGAGAAAACGTATCACAGCTATTTATATTCAAGCAAATTTATTTCAGGTTCCTTATATGTGCAGAGTGTTCCGTAAAATTTACAGGTCTGAGTTGCTCTTCCAAAAATGCGGTGTCTTGAAAATGTGGTAAAAAAGGTTCAAAAGATTTTTTAAAAAACAACAACAAAAAACCCCAAAACAATTCTCTTCCTGAGTTCACTGCTGTGCTTTATTCTGTATCAACTGAAGTTTGTTTTTCCTACAAAAAATTAATCAAGTTTCTAATCACTGGACCCTGATGTAAGGTCATAAAAACACGTAAACACTTACAGGCACTGACAACCTCAAACATTTACATGTATTGACAACCTCAAATAAACACTTACAGGCATTGACAACCTCAAATAAACACTTACATGCATTGATAAATTGACAACCTCAAATAAACACTTACATGCATTGACAACCTCAAATAAACACTTAAAGGCATTGACAACCTCAAATAAACACTTACAGGCATTGACAACCTCAAATAAACAACTTTGGCATAAAAATGAGTATTCTATATTAATAAACAGAGAGTAGGAAAGAATGAGGGGAGTGTCAAAAATCATACCCCACTGCAGTGAGGATCCATTTTGTCCCCTCAAAAATAAAAGTTACCAACACTGACAAGTATAGTGACTTTCATTAATCGACTTTCAGACATAGCTTATATATGTAAACAATTGATCAGAAGTTTCCCCTGCCGTACTCCAATTTGAAATTCTGCACGCGACTATTGTAAACATCTACATCACATGTATTAATGAAAAAAGCATTCAGGTGAATGGCATGTTGACAAGAGAACAGAGAAAAGGATGCATCTGTTCTGTTTCATTTTCCCCGGGTAATCAGTCGCTTTATGTATACATGACCTTCAAATAAAACATTATTATTAGTAGTAGTAGTAGTAGTAGTAGTAGTATACGACATATTAGTATTATCAGTTTGCGATTTGCATGCATCTTTCAAACATTCGCGTTATTTCTGAAATATACTTTCTCTACAACCTGTATAAAACAGTGACAAGTGTCTTTCGTTAACCCTATTAACACGAAGGAATAAGTCACGAAAAAGCGTGACATATTCTTGCCTTGGTACTATACAACCTTGACTGTGATGACGTGCCATTAATATCTCTCTCTCTCTCTCTCTCTCTCTCTCTCTCTCTCTCTCTCTCTCTCTCTCTCCCGCATCTTCCTGCATAGCGAGAATTGAGAAGTCCTATGCAAATCTTCGTCCTAACTAAACATTTCCGTGAACGATAAAAACTATACTTCACAATTAACACGATTTAGTAATAAAATATGGTTCGTCTGCTGATGATGTTTAAAATCTGCCAAAATGTAACCTTTGATAACGTTATTGTTTACACGTCCTCGCCACTCAAGACTGAGAAAACATCGATCAGATAAATACTAGCGTATGTCAAACATCATTTGCTAAACCAGCTAATTTACCATAAGCCGCCTCCCCTAACTACAAGAATGATATAAACCCTTGTTCAAATCGAAGTATAATGTTCAGGCCAGTACCATTTTATAACAGGGCGGTTGGACAACAAATTATCTCACCCAGGTAGACTTTTAAGTTCTTCATACATAGCATAGAAAGCTCGAACGGTCATTCATAATAGTAATTATGATCAGCCGTTTTGGATCTCGCCCTTGCTATTCACAAAGGACTTAAGGTTTGTCTAGTAACAAGTGTATTCTGTTTTATCCGACCAAGTCTTAAGGACTACAGAGAGTTCAGCTGTTGCTTGTTTGTACATTGAAACACGTTCCCTATCAAAGCACAGGTAATAAGCGTTTTGAAAAGTGTTTAAAACAGATTTAATGTTTTTATTGTACTACAAGAAACTTGATACAAATCATTAATTTCTGAGACTTAAATGTTACAACGCTGGCATTTCATTAATTGTTGCTTGTTTAGTGTATTTACGCATAGATTTAAATGAAAATGTGGATATTATCCATTAGAATACATACATCAAAGGACAGGTGTTTTGTCTTGTGGTATCTGTGCAATTGTAGTACCACGCACTTATTTGAATTGGCGTGTAGTCAATAAGTACCTGCGAAGATTTCGAGGGGAAAATGTACGTATGCAGTGACTTTGCTTAGCATGTGCATTTGTACTTGACAACGGTGCTCATCATCTGGCCGTGCCTACCAGCACATGTTACATTATCTGTACCTGGCACCCAACAGATGAAAAATGTGGAAATTCAGACCGATTTTTATCGTCGGATAGAATAAACGAAAACCATAATATTGCATGACATTCTGTAATAAGGAATACATCAGTATACTCGTGTACGATATTTGAGGGTGTTCCACCAAAATAAGGTAAATGAGCTTGCTAAAATCTCTCTCTCTCTCTCTCTCTCTCTCTCTCTCTCTCTCTCTCTCTCTCTCTCTCTCTACCAATACTGTTGTAAAATGTTGCCCAGTATTAGCCATGATACATTTCAATCATATATATTTTGCCTGGAAAAATAAGACTGTTTACCATTTTTTCACTTAGCTTTATGGTATGTGTTAAGCGACCGATCGTTTAATTTTCTATCTAACCGGGACGTTAGTTTTCCTTTTACCACAAGTTAATTAATTGTCTTAAAACTAACATAATGGATGTAATAGTCGTTTGTTGTTTGCTGTCTTTGTGCATGAAATCAGATTAAGAATATGTTTTTAAAGCTAGTTGAGAGCCGGAAATTATTTCTCCAACATCCCAGACACACCCCAGTCCCACGAAAATTAAATGGCCTGTCCCTAATGATTACATGATGACAGAAGACAATGTTTAATATATATCGGCTGCCTATTAGTTTATGGAAGGGAAGGAGCCAGACAATCACAGCTGTCTGTATTACTTATAAGTATTCATAAATATCACATATCTAATACGTATTGTACATACTGAATATCGTATATGTGATAACTGTAAAAAGACTTTGAATGGATTTTTGACTGCATAAACATCAAAGAAAAATTAAGGCGTGTGTGTGTGTGTACATACATATGTGTGTGTGTGTGTGTGTGTGTGTGTGTGTGTGTGTGTGTGATCCAAACTTGGTGCTGTATTTCTTATAAGTGAAATTCAACACGGAAGAAATTTTGCTTCCATTCATCCAGTATTTTGGAATTTTTTAAAGGATCACAACCAGTTTTGTAAGGCATTTTTATGTTATCAGCTTTCGAGGTATGTAAATGTGGGTGCATTTTACATACCAAAGTGCGTTGAATGATTAGAGCGCTGACTGATTTATGTCGATGGCGGTCGAGATAAGCTATCTGTACTGGCCTGGTTCCCCATCCATCAGAATCATATGAATGAAGGAATGAATATGTATAGAGTATAACCAGTCTACAAATCATTCGGTTGGATACAGATCTCGGCACATTATTCGACAGGAACTTCATTCCTGAAAGTACATAGATCGATGGATTTCGGGTGACTTGTTAGTAAAAACAACATGCGGGGTACAGGGCGTATTAGGTGGGTAGCAACCATTCCAGCGTATTTTTAACACTCACCCACAACCACCCCATCACACCCTACATACTCATCCACTCACCCAACTTCATCATGGTGTTTCTGACATCTTAGGAAATATATGTCAAACTTTTAGTCTACATAAATCAATGATGTATGTTCAATACCCGCTTGCCCACTCCAGGATGTGCCCTTGGGAAAGGCACTTCTTCGACACAATATGGCTAATAATCTCTTAAAAGTTCACGTTAAAGCCAAACAACAGCAATAAAAACAGCTTACGTTAGTGTTTTGATTGAGTTTTACGTACCACGGATTAATGGTAAATCCCTTATACTTTCACAGCAGTACTTAATAAGGGTTAATCCGATCTCAGGCTGCGGATTCAAATCAGCCCAACTCGGCTGCACTGTTGTGCCCCTGGGCAAGGCGTTTTACATGCCTAGGCACGATATAACACAATATGGCTAATAATTTCTTAAAAGTTCCCATAAAAGCCAAACAACAGCAATAAAAACAGCTTACGTTATTGTTTTGATTGAGTTTTACGTACCACAGATTAATGGTAAATCCCTAATATTTTCACAGCAGTACTTAGTAATGGTTAATCCGATCTCAGGCTGCGGGTTCAAATCAGCCCAACGTGGCTGCCCTGTTGTGTCCCTGAGCAAGGCGTTTTACATGCCTAGGTCCGATATAACAGTGCCATAAAACATTAAAAGTACAGTTTTCTTTGCTAGCACTTAGTATATCAGTCTGCACACTACACTAAAGGTCCACAAAGTCACTGTATTGCCGACACAGGATGCACGCAAAACCTGGAAGATGTACGCCATGTCAAAAAACTGAACTATTGTCACTTTGTCAAATTGTTTGGTTTGGTTTTGTGGGGTTTGACGCCAGTTTTTCAGCATATGATAGGCTATTCATGGCGGTCAGAGACTCCAGCTCGGATTGAGGTAACATTAGTAAGTGATCTCTCCAAGGTTAGCGCCCTTTTACTACTCGGCCATCCCCCCCACCCCACCTCCGGTGGAAACTGATGAGAATAAGAGGGCAGGACAAGGTCGCAGACACTGAGGTTCTCATATAGGCAGACATTACAAGCATCCTCACTCTGCCGATTTTATATTATTATCAATGTTTCCACTGTGCTTAAAAAGGAAAAATCAACGGTAAATATATGTAAATATACGTATCTTTTAATAGACAGTAAAGCGAGTCCATTTATTTATCTTTATATAGTGGTGTTATAACAACATTCATGTATAAGCCCATATAAAAATGATACCTGCGCTTTTGCATAGGTCCTAGTATATGGTTTGAATTTCAATAATTCTCCATACTCTTGTTTTCGTGTGCATCCAAAAAGATCGAAAGATGCTTTTGTTAAGAGCAGTAAAACAGTCATGCTCTGCAAGTTCAGCCGAAACCATACAAAAGCCAAAATAAGTCGATATAGAATAGTTCAAATGACTGCTACCTTAAACCCACCGTAGTATGTATAGCCACAGGGGCAAAGACGGAAACCATAGAACTTAATAAGTCTCCAACAATTACCGATGATGCTTGTTAATAAAGGTGTTCCAGTCTACTCTCATTTAAAAGGTAGTGCATTGGTTTAAATAGGAAACATGGCGTTCGAATTTCTTAAGCAAGTCTATTGTATAGTTTTGTGTAGTAACAAACCTTAATTGTAGATACCCACTCGACCATAAATTACTCGTATTTCCTTTATTCTGTGTAAGCAATTGTATCCGTAAATTATAATAAAGGAAAATATTAAAACGACATACTATTAGAAGCTCTTTTTCGGGGTGACCAAGGCAAAACTGTCAAGTAACAGATGTTAAGAAAAATTATTTATTGTCCTATTAGTGTTTTGACAGGAAGTGGCTTATTTATCGTATTGTGCAAATTAAAACACTAAGCGTGATGTACGATGGCTGGGGAAGGTCCCGTAATTCACCCTTATTTTCTCTATTTCTTGGGGAATATCAAATACGAAAAGGGTAACGGTTTTGTAGCAGATTATGTTTTCACTTTACATTCTTATTGCTTATATACCTCTCCTAATTTAAGTTCGTTAAGTCCACAGAATGGGCTCAAAAAATACATAGAGTGTCTATTAATTTAAAGAATAAAAATGTTTTATATGAAAGCAATGTCCTCGCTTTTTACGTTACAAAGCTTAGAATATAGACCACCGTGACTTACATTGAGCAGGGTTCAGATTGTACTTAAAAAGGGAAATACAATACAAACGTTTATGATACCACGAGAAAATAGAACACAAAACTTCTGTTGGGTTAGGTTGCTTTGGTGTTTTACAGCACAACCAAACTTTGAAGGTTATATTGTGCTATGCAAGTAGAGAATGGTGTCCTGCTGATGGACACACTACCGTAGCTGATTGGAATCAAATGGCATGTTTCCGGAGGCTGCTCCAGCTGCTTAACCACTAGCTACAGCGGATTCTAGGTGAAAAGAATTATTAAATGAAAGCCCGAGAGGAAGACAGTAAGACAGAATGATAATTATATTTTCTTATTTTATATGACAGTGCCCATGCGAAAAATAAAATCTTGGAAGCTTTGTTGCATGTCCGTCTACGCTGCATGCTGAATTTCTACACAATGACATTAGGTTTTAGCAATAAATTTAGAAAACCTTTATGGAAATCTTGGAAATTCAGTTTAGTTATTATTTCTTTCAGTATAGAAACGTTCCTTTAAAAAGATCCACACTGTTAACTATTTTAAAAATTTTAATCATTTATATTACAAAGAAATCATCACATAAAATATAGGAACATAGTAATAATTTCTAAAGTGAATTACCTAGCAGAATTGCATACGGATTATATCTTTAAAAAGTTGTTGTAATGCACACTAAAAAGGATTTCAATGAAAGTTACCTGGTCCATATAACCTTCTATAGATCAGCTACATGGACACTGTGTGACAGATTCTATCCTCATTTTGTCTATCCACGAACCAGGGGGCAAGTCCATTTATCAATTCTAGTGAATCTTTAAGAATTAATGTTGTCCATACTAGATGACATATTAAAGCGGTTACCCCCAAACTTGAAT
This sequence comes from Megalonaias nervosa, assembly GCA_016617855.1. Lineage (NCBI taxonomy): Eukaryota > Metazoa > Mollusca > Bivalvia > Unionida > Unionidae > Megalonaias > Megalonaias nervosa. The sequence continues at coordinate 30,335 of JAECUM010010262.1, forward strand.
GTCGAGGGGATTTTCCCCTTATTTATTTTGTGTTGGTAAATAATTTGCCCGGAGTACACACGGTTTGTCATGAGAGCGCTTGAGTGTTGTCAGTTTAAATTAAACTTTATAGTGTCTACTTCTAGTCCATAGTGATCTTGGTTTATGAATTATCTTACCGTGGGGTACTGAGGGGTATGCAGTTACTGAATAATAACGAAAAGGGTATAGCAACAGATAACTATCTCCTATCTCAAGACACTGTAATTTCTCGAGCAAATTTATTTGGAATAATGCTTTATTCGAATATATAAAGGTTAAGGTACTAATCAATAGAATACTAAACAGATCTTCAATCTCGTGCGTGCTGAAGAATGAATGAACCTGGTTAAAGGGCCATATTCCGGTGTTCTCGTGTGCAAATTATCTTTACTCAGTTACGTGTCTTGTTTGTAAAACTATACAACCAATAAGAAATTGTGCTTCTAAGCCGGTTCGGCATGGTTGCCATGACGGTGTGTCAAGGATTATAAAGTAATCTTTGAAGGAAAAACTAAACCCTTTCTTTAACGCTTTTCACCGTCATTTTTTTAGTTTGTTTTGTTTTTGTTTTTTTTGGGTTTTTTTCACGACCATCGAAGGAAAAACATTGATCAAATATATATATATATATATATATATATATATATATATATATATATATATATATATATATATATATTCCACAAAATAGTCCATGTAAAGTCCACATAATGCACTTTTTTCGACGTTAACGGATCTGTATGAGAGCACCTATTTTTATATGGCAGTATTCGGTAAGCACTAATATCTTCGCTAAAAATGACCGAGCGCCGAGCGACTCGATCTAATTTCAGCATTCATACGCTACATCATTGGTACATTTCTTATCGCATTATGTGACTTCGAACAAGAAATCTAGAAATTGCTGTTAAAGAAGAGAATGAAAACATACATTGAAAACTTTGGTGACCACCTTGGCTACTTCGGCGTATACCTCAAAGACAACTAAGTTTGATGATGGCTGACCCAGAATGTTCTCAGTCGAATCATTAAGTTTACAATGCGAAGATAATTCAGGCCATTTTCTATACTTAATAGCCACGATTACGCTGATGTGTCTTGAAAATATACACGTACATATCATCCACTTTTTGTTAAAATTGGCAAAATGAAAAGGACGGTATTTGAACCATTTTCAAGTATATAGCGCGTGCGAATGTATTGACGTTGTGAATCTGATGCAAATAATTGGTCGAATATCGTCTGAGTCTGTTTCTTTGACACGACGGTCTTCGTCTCTTTTAGAAAAAAAAAAGCATATGTTCTTAACGTTTTGGTATCCTGAACGTCACAGTTCCATTGAAGAGATTAATGAAATATTACCGATAATTGCTTTGTTGGTAGCTGGTTGGATTTTTACGCCACTCGAATACATTATGGACTATGTCGTGCTGAAGAAATGATAACTAAAGAACACAACGAGGCAGCCGATCAGGGCTGGCTTGAGCGGGTATCAAACCCTCGACGCTTGAATAATCGGTTTTCTCTTATTTTCAACACGCGACCAATGTGACACTGATATACTAATACGGAAATAATGACATGCGCACATCTTCAGTTAAAATGAAATGTTGTGTTGATCATTATATCCATTAAAAAGGCTACGATTGCTAAAATGAAAGCCATCAACGTTTTAGACTGTGTATTTATCATAAATTATTCTAAATTAGGGTTATGTGCATCTTATTGCAAGAACAGTAATCGTGTTAAAGGTCACTATATCAGGTTTATATAAAGTCCTATGCTTTAACTATTTCCGTCACTTTTGGAGTATGGTTGAACTTTAAAAATTCCGCTCTAATTGAAGACTGTCACGTGGTAGTGTCAAAAGGTAATTATTGGAATACCCATTGCTGGCACGCGTTCACAAGAGAGATACCCCGCTGCACATGAAAAACTTTGAACAAGGAAATCCTTCTGCAATCAGATCAAAGGTGGGTGTCGGAGTTCAAAGATATTAAACACACAGAAACAGTTGATGACCCGTGGTTCTAGTACTAACATTGGCTTCAGTTATCTACTTGACCTGAGGTGCGCATACTACTTTGCTGGGGCAATGATGAAGTTGATGTTAGTAAAGTAATATTACTTTTTTACATGAGAGGACGTTAGGGTCAACAAGGTTGAAATGAGTTCTTGTGATATGTGTCAGTTTTAATAAATGGCCTACGAATATATATATATATATATATATATATATATATATATATATATATATACTATATATATATATATATATATATATATATATATATATATATATATATATATATATGAACTATATGGTTTAAACTAAGTAACAGAAACATAACGAAAACCAATAAGTTTAGTAAAATTCAACAAATAATTTATGTCCCTAGAATACAAGGTGGAAATTAAAAAAAAGAACTAACAATTTTGTGAATTATATCCCAAACAGCCCTAAAAGCTCTATTACAAATCCAAAAGTATAGTGTTCCGAATGAATTCCAGTGTGTTCCTAATTAATTCCAATATTGAATGTGCATATGTGCCAATAGTCTTAAATCTGCTGATGTGCTAACAATCTTGGTGTATCACAATTATATATTTCCAGACTGTTCTTGAATGAATTCTCGATAATTCAAAAATAGTGATTTAGTCCTAAAGTCAAAGAGCATATTTTAATTCCAATGAATAATTTAAACAAATAAATCATCTGAACACAACTACAAGACTACTGTTAAGATAGGAATGAATGAATCTGACACAAACAACCTTAATATAAAAACCTAAAACTTAATAAGAGGACCATGATGCTGGTCAAAAGTTCATTTATAGAAAATTCTAAGTTGCAAACAAGATCATGTCTTTGACTTAACATTTTAATAAAGAGCATGACAAACATCAGCTAGACAAAAAATTCCCAAGGTGAAAACCAATGCCCATCCTGAACTCAAACCAATGTAAACATGTTTAGCTACAAGTAATAAATATATAATCCGCAGTCTTAGACAAACGTAAGCTATGCAGTATGTTGTTTACAAATGACCTTTACAATCAATATTCATGGACAAAAGCCAAACGCACAGTACAGATATACATAACAATTTCCTTTTCTCATGTAACAATTTCTTTATGATGATGTTGGAAATGAAAGCCGTGAATAATTTTTCATTGGGAAATTAAACATGCAGACTTAATGTACAAAAGTCCTCTTATCCAGGTATCCAAAGCTTCACAAAGAATTTTGTGCTATTTGTCTTCGTTTCACATGTCTTGGCAGCATCATGTCGTAAAAAGACAGTCAAGAATACGTTAACTATAATAGTTGTTTAAAATAATTGTTTAAAGCCGATGGAAATTATTAGTATCTTATGGGAACATCTTGCTTTATAACGAAGGCAATTAGTGTAGAAAATAGTACTTTTATCTGGAATGAATAATAGCGGTGCGGTAGATAATAGCAATCAAGAGTGATGTAATATGCGAAAGTAAAACCGTTTAAAAATCGGTTCTAGTTAAACTATACTCTCTCTGTCTCTCTATCTCTATACTCTCTCTGTCTCTCTATCTCTGTCTCTCTTTCTCTGCCTCTCTCTCTCTCTCTCTCTCTCTCTCTCTCTCTCTCTCTCTCTCTATATATATATATATATATATATATATATATATATATATATATATATATATACAGAGAGAGGGAGGAAGAGGGAGAAAAAGACAGGGACATATATGGGATATATGGGAGTCACGGTAGCTAAGTTTGCAGAGCGTCAGACTCGTAATCCAAAGGTTATGGGTTTGATACTTCCTATTCCCCCCCCCCACTCCCCACCTCTCAGGCTAGCCCGAGTCGGCTGCCTCGATGTGTCTTTGGGAATGGCACTTGCATGATATAGCCAATAATGTGTTAAAGGTACCGTTAAAATCTTTAAAAACAAAACATGAAACAGTGATGTGTATAAACTGTGCGCATAAAATTAACTTTCTTGCATACAGTTAGAAACTTTAATAACGAGTCTCTAATGATCAGGATACTTGAATGCTGTATTTGCGTTGTAAATTATTTCGCGTTTTGTTCTTGTCGCCCCTCTAACTTTGAAATCAGCTGGAAGCAACTTTTATGGAAACCCAAATAACTTCCCGTTCCATTGTACGTGTAACTGGGGGAGACAAATGCTCCATCTAACCGTGGTTCAATGGAACCAAGGAACCCCCCTAACTCTTGATGGGTACTCAACAGCTGAGCTATCAGAGGTACCCCTCTTCCGTCTTTCTACAGTGATCATAGAAAACATCGTCCGTGTTTCTACAGTGATCATAGAAAACCTCTCTCTTCAATACCTTTTGGTCCCACAGTCGATGGCCGGATCGGACTTCGAACGTGTCTGAACGATAGCTATATCACACGACATATCCGAGTTGATTCCCTAATCCAGTTCTGTGACATTAAGTTCTCTCACTTTCACATATATATGGGAACAAGCCTAATGGGACCTACTGAATGCAGTGTCTTCTTTAGTCTCCTACTGTATATAGCTCACTTCATATCGCTACTTCAACAGAGTCAACAAGTGTCTTTATAGTGACTGTAAAGAATGCAAAAAGTCGATCTCATTCTGCGTCATTATTGTTAAACACGGTAGCATATTGTATCCCTGTAGATACAAGAGCAATATAGAACAAAGTATTCGCCATAAACGGATTTCATATTTCTTCAATTCCAGGGTGATGTCTGACAAAGCAGTGGACATGTGAAAAAGGAATTATGTAAACATGTTGGAGATGTAACAGTTTTTCCACGGCCACGTGCTCGAGGACATCATAACATTGATTTGAACAGAATAAGGTACTCATAAAAAGCTAACTGTCCTTTGGCTACGGTACACATAATTCAGCCAATAAGTCAAACACAATCCACTCTTCTGTTACATACATTATTACCGTTGTAATACATCTAATGATCGTTCTGTACACTGACATCAAAGGTTATCACTCCCTTGATCACAAGCATATTTTTGTGTGGTCCTAGGATGTTTATACCATTGTTGTGAAGTCTTTCCGATGAGATAAATAGAGAGTATCTGGGACTCTAAGAGTCCCTTGGAAATCGCTACATAACACAAGGAGTAGTACAAAGGCCGATAGAGACCTGCGTGGGAGATGAGCTTAAAGTTTGAGAAAACACGGCGCCCTAATTTAGGGATTTCCTCCACCCGAATAAACAGTGGGACTCTTCCAAAGCAAGGTACGGGAACCCACCAACCGTCTGCAGCGTCAAAAGAACTTAAGGTAAGTAACACTTATTAACGATGCATTGCAGCGATATTTTAATGCAGGTACCAAATTGATGTTTTCAATGACCGAGGCATTGTGGGTTTTTTTTTCTTGTTAAGAATATTCAGTTGTTTTCAAAGGTTATTAGAAGACACGTGGACAGACAAAAGGGGAAAGATCGGATAATGGGTTCCATCCTCCTTCCCCGAGGATCAAACTTCACGTCCCTTATTGAGTCTGCTTGCAAGAATGTATTACTTTTGTCTATTAATTGTACGAAATTAGACAATAGATAAAATATTTCAGATGTAGGGTTGCATTTTTAAAAACTTTTATAAAGTGCCACCAATAGTTTTCTTCCATAGATTAGAAGAGTTTAAAGAAATGTACTAGGATTCGACACCAAAACGTGTCGTGGTGCAGGGTTGGGGACATTTGATTTTAGTGCTTGAGTGTTGCTGCGAACTAGAAAGAAATATAGAAATACATGTGAAAATATGAAACAAATGCTGAAAAAGACTAGAGTGCCCAGTTCTCTTAGGAAAGTATTTATTATCTAGGTTTAGCACTTTTATTTGGTGTCAAGTTTCCATTGGTACTGCAAACGGACCGAACAGGCGAAATGATTGCACAATATTGCAAAATATTGATGGTACTGCAAACAGACTGAACCGGAGGCATGACTGCAAGATATAAATGGTTATGATAAAGTCAAACAAATATTGTTCATTTCATTCTTAACCACCCACCCCTGTGCAAGCTTTGAAGTAAAGATAGAAGACTAAAATGTTTTGTACAGAGCGTGCGCAACACACACACACACACACACACACACACACACACACACACACACAAATACACACACACAGACACACACATATATATATATATATATATATATATATATATATATATATATATATATATATATATATATATATATATATATATATACATATTGCTCATGTACAAGATAACCAAGTAATTTTATTACTGACACTTTGTCTCCATTTGTTTTCTTCACCAATAAAACGTAAGCAGATAGAAAGAACATAAAAGCTATATAAAACCAGTGTCTGGTTATTTTCATAATATAAAAATATATGATAACGGTGCAACAGATCACATAGCTCTGTGTAATAATAAGAATAACATAGCTCTGTGTAATAATAATAACATAGCTCTATGTAATAATAATGATAACATAGTTCTGTGTAATAATAATAATAATAACACAACTCTGTGTAATAATAATAATAATAATAATAATAATAATAATAATAATAACATAGCTCTGTGCAATTATAATAATAATAACAGAGCTCTTTGTAATGATAATAATAACATAGCTCTGTGTAATGATAATAGCATTGAAAACAATCTTGAAAAATTAGAGAATTGCATATCGTAACTGGTATCTAACAGTAATAAAAATTGTTTGTGAATCCTTTACAAATCACATGCATCAAAGTATTACATATGTCAACTCATTGATAACAATTGGTAATAAAGGTGAAAAAAGACAACCGAAAAAGTAATACAAAAAGATGGAAGGGAGATAAAGGAAAAGAAAACATGATTTGATAGGTTTTTGAAAGAGTTCTGTCAACCAGTATGTGAATATTTTCAACTCAATCTATATATGACTTGCTAAAACAGAACAATAAGGAAAGTGGAAATGCTGATTTTATTTGCTTTAGGTATACCTTTACAGTTCAATTTGTGATAAATCATCCTTAATGTTTGGAAATATATATACACACATTAAAAGGTATGTATTTAGTTCAGAAAACACAAATCGCGTGTGCCTCTACTCATGTATAGATAGATACACACACACACACACACACACACACACACACACACACACACACACACACGCATACATACATACATACATACATACATACATACATGCATGCATAGTATTACGTTGCTATAACGGTTAATTACTTTGTAAACTGCAACGCAACAAAAGAAAACACATTGAAGTAACAAATGACTTAATATACATAATCGCTAATATCAAAGACTTTGATTTTTAACACTTTTATGAAGAGGTTTAAATTTTCATTTTGATCACGTCTGTGAATCAACGGTAAATACAACTTTCCCAGATCCACATACATAAAATTAAAGCATGGACAACTTAATTTACTGCCACACATATCAGTTTGAATTAATGCCTACATTCAGTGCGCTAATTCAGTGGTTGGGATTGACGTCCTTATCAAGTTACAGAAAATTATCAACTTGTAGGTGAGAGCATAACCCGAGGGTATTTATTTTCTCTAAATTGTCTACTTACGTATCGCTGTAACTAACTACCTTAAAATAAATGGCCCATTTTCCATTGTCTTGCTTAGTAAAGAAGTTTGCTGTTACAAAACAGAAAGATGGAACTTTGCCTTTTTATACCTCTGAATATTTTGCAAATAAATTACCAGGGACAGACAGAAATTATTGAACAAGTTTCTTCAATTATAGGGGCAAGACGGTCCAAATTTATGCGTTTGCCTCATTATTATAACTCTATTAGTGGATAATTCATTTCGATTCTTCCTGGACTGTAAAAAAAAGACTTCACGAATATTTAAGGTAATTTTAAAATTACAGAATTTTTCTTTTCTTTTCAAGATTTTGATATTTCCTCAGTTGTAAATTGGAACCATTTTTATCTTGATAGAATAGTGACTCCACATTTTGACTTTTAAATATAGAGATTTTCCGTCCTGCTGCAGACATGCTTTTAGTTCAAAATTATTAATATAATCTTTCTTATGAATCGATGTAGATAAGAAATTTCGAGCAAGAGTCAAAATATCGGCGTAGATAGGACATTTCGACCTAGAGTCAAAATATTTGTGTAGATTTCGACCTGATAGTCAGAATACTGTGCCAGATGTGAGGCTTTACCGCAAAATTCTCACTTCGGCGGTGAAATGTTCCTATCGAATACCGATGCATAATGATAGATTATTTTTCTCACATATTTGAAACGACAAATTAGGGCAGAAGTCACAATAGCTTATTGTAAATAATGCTGCAACTTTAAAACAGCCAACAAACAGAGTTACACTGAAAATGTACGTGTACATTTTAATTGAAATGATGTTAACACATATCGGCATTCAACGATTAATGGTTAACAATGTCAGCGCATATTGAAGGAGAGCTTGTGGAATGAAATAAATAATAGTGTGAACAGGTCAAATAATAAAGTTGTTATTATTCATAACATTAAACGAAACAGACAAATTATAATGATATAGTCCTCGATTCAACTTTGATCTAGAACTGATTTTCATTAATAAATAACAATGACAGAACGAATTTTAAAACAGCAATAAAAACAACGGCTTTTCAACTCGAAACCGGATACAAGAATCGTTTCTTGTAGCTAGACCGATCAGTGCAATTTGTCCTGTTTGAGGGATACTAACTTCAACCGTTACACATTTTTAAGATGTAAATGTATTGCGGTCAATTTGTGTCCTGATTATTGTGACCAATGTTCAATTGATGGTTGAATTTAAGAAGCTTTCACAGTTATGATCTCAGAATGAAAGACAGCAGTCACATGTTAAGCTGTCACATGATGAAAGACAGTAGTCACATGATGAATGACAACTGGCACATGACAAAAGATAGATATATTCCCCATCATTGTTCTACAATGGAAAAAAAACAATCCCCTTCTTTGTTCGACAATTGAAAAAAATAAATAATCATACAAACGTAGGAATGTGATATTATTTTTATAAATTTTATCTTACAATGTTAGAATACTTTTTACAAGTGTTGAAATGTTTATTTCTACTCCGACAAAGTTTGCATCATTAAGATGTCGAGGACATTATTCATGAAAAAAATCAATCAAATGTTATTTTATTTAGAATTGTTTATTTTGGTATTAATACAGATTTCTCAGGAAACTTAAGAGATAAATGCAATCCTCAAACAACTCTAACCTTTGTTTTAAGCAAAGATCTACAATGTATAACAATAAGCACTATTTATTTATTTATATATTTATTATTTACTTATTTATTTATTTTCTGCCCTGTCCCAGTATTTGTTTTCAGTATGGAAACATAACTGTGTTTGTTGGAGCACTGAATACAGATTTTTAGATAATATCCGAGCAGACTGAATTGTCTCACGTACCAGAAATGGGTCTGAATCCTGTATGTATGTTCAAAATTGGAATAATAATTTCATTCTGAATAGGTCGTGTGAATTTGTCTTTTCAAGTCCATAAGGCTAGAGGAAAATTTGACACAACATTAATTATCTATGTAGCATTGTAACTATTTATACAAAATGACACAACATGAATTATCTATGTAGCATTGTAACTATACAAAATGACACAACATGAATTATCTATGTAGCATTGTTACTATTTATACAAAATGACACAACATGAATTATCTATGTAGCATTGTAACTATTTATACAAAATGACACAACATGAATTATCTATGTAGCATTGTAACTATTTATAGAAAATTTGACACAACATGAATTATCTATGTAGCATTGTAACTATTTATATAAAATGACACAACATGAATTATCTATGTAGCATTGTAACTATTTATACAAAATGACACAACATGAATTATCTATGTAGCATTGTAACTATTTATAGAAAATTTGACACAACATGAATTATCTATGTAGCATTGTAACTATTTATACAAAGTGACACAACATGAATTATCTATGTAGCATTGTAACTATTTATACAAAATGACACAACATGAATTATCTATGTAGCATTGTAACTATTTATACAAAATGACACAACATGAATTATCTATGTAGCATTGTAACTATTTATACAAAATGACACAACATGAATTATCTATGTAGCATTGTAACTATTTATACAAAATGACACAACATGAATTATCTATGTAGCATTGTAACTATTTATACAAAATGACACAACATGAATTATCTATGTAGCATTGTAACTATTTATACAAAATGACACAACATGAATTATCTATGTAGCATTGTAACTATTTATACAAAATGAAGCAACATGCCACAGATTCCTATATAAATATTTGGTTTAGTATGAATGTCTAAAGTGATTACTGTACTAGATCTAAAAATAAAGTATACAACTAGTTACCTTGGTTACGTTGGACATTGCAATAACTGTAAATGGCTCCCATGTGTATCTTTCCCGCTGAGTGATTTATAAGGGTATTCCAAGACCAAAAATGACTAAAAATAAACTTTCATTTGTACTATACACAAACGGCCGTCTCCAAAATTTAGGAATAAAATGACATTTCAGAAGGTTGCATTTTAATAATCTGTATGGTAAATTCTTTTCTCAGATCTTCGTTATTACAGTTTTCAATGTATGCGCATCGCTTATGTACAATCATCAGAAAATGCAACATTCTGTCAAATGTACTCTTCGTGTATGGACATGCCTACAAGAATAGATATTTTGAATTGAATTTCATAATTATATGAATGATGCGTTTACAGGTTTAAATTATGCTGTATGCATCTATGTGAAGATTGTTACGGGGGGGGGGGTGCTCCCAATGTTTTATTTAAACTATTATAGAAGTCCCACTCAAGCTCTGTTTTGTTGGAAGTTAAATTTAGTGAAGGACAGATGTAAAGCTCCGAGCCCCTAGTGAGCAATGCCAACGGTTAGATGGTTAAATATACAAAAAGGTTGAAATTCAATGAATAACAGTTTAATAACAATTCAATAATCAAATGACTCAAAGTCCCAATTACACTCCTTCCGCTCGACCCTTTAATAAGCCTATTGCATCATTTGATTAGCGGTGTGAGATTGATTTCCACCTGTCCTTGAGTTTCTACTCATTTGGTGTATCCTTTTTCTCTCCTATTTCTCCCAATTCCTTCTTCTCTCCCTCGTCGACTTTTCTACAAATTCCTTCTCCTCCTCCTCCTCCTCGACTTTCTCAAGACTCCTTCTCCTCCTTCACTTTCTCTAGACTCTTCTCCTTCTCCTCCACTTCTCTACCACTGTCTCGGCTACAGCCTCAACTCCGTCTCCAACTCTTGAAGACTTGGGACCCAATGGGACCCGAAGTTCTGTGTCCCATAAAAAGCTTCAAGTGAAAACACAAGGACGGTACAATCTTTTCCTTAGCCCTCTCATCTCACACCACACACAGCCTATCATCAGATAACGGCTATTAAATTTCTTCGGTCACGCATTCGTTCACATCGAGATACCCATACGTTCTTGCATGGTAAACAAACGTCATAATAAAAAGTACGGTATCAGTTACTTCTCATACATGCATCAATAAATTCCGTCACATCAACACATATTCCTAATCCCGTTATACTAAACAATATCACAATAATTAGACGCATTTCTTTACCTTACAACTCATACAAAGTACGCAAATATTCAAATATCCATGCTCTAATATATTCATACGTCCATAGTAACTAATCTTACATACTTTAACCAGTCCGAATTCACAATTCAAGCATGTGTAACTTCTACCATAACGCATTAATAAATGCACTGGTTTACTATGAAGTAGCCTAATAGCAAATTACAAAATTAATTCTGACCACAAACTAACAATCTACATAATTCCGCCTTTCATCTAATAATTCTCTACGTAGGCTCAAGCCCATTTCTCAAATACGCATGTAAACACTACATAGGTAATTCTACATACTAAACGATCCTAGTAATTAAGTACACATACTACTAATAATTACAATTATGATGTCGTAATATTCTGCAAAAATCGAGCAAATAACTTACTGACCTTTTCGAAGCTTTTTCTTTCCTTAGAATCTACCTCTAAGTTTTACCGCCAAATTACGAGTGGTTTATCTCGCAGTAAACCCTATTGATCCGAAATCCCTCTAGGCGAATACAAAATTTTCGCTTACGAGTTCTGAAAGTTATCATTCCGCCTGCATTGTAATCACATCCTCTATCTGAATTCCGATTGGATATCGCTGTGAACCGATCCAATCAAACTTAGCGGACAGTGTCCCTCTCGCTGTCTGTCAACGTGGGGACGGATGAGAGCACGCCCCGCTCATCCCGCGGGCTTCCCTTTGATCTTTGGACTAAGCTTTAACACATGGGTGTGATAACTACAAGCCTTTGTTTAGATGGTGCGATATATCGCCTTTTGCCAATTCAAGTTTTCCGGTCTCCGGCTGTCAAGTAACCTTGCGTAAGAGTTCAACACTAGCCCGCGGCAATCTTTAGACATCAAACACATGGCCGCGGTAATATTCCCAAGACAGGTAGATTATAGCTTATACATGACTTTATAGGTGAGGCTTAGCAAACATGACAATCTATGTTCTGTAAATTCTTTATTTTCTTTTTCTTTTTCGGTAAATTTGATAGACATTCTGTTACACTTGAAGAAGTATGCTGGAGTTGTCATAATGAGCTGGAATAATTCTCTGACGGACAGATAACGCACTAACAGGAGGTTAAACTCTTTCCTAGGCGGTTCCCTACATATCGTTCATCGCATTTTTGTAGTTCCTTGTTGTATCCATAAAGATCTATAGTTAATTGTTTCCTTGATTATTATTAGTTGTATATCTCTTATTCACCGCGTACTTGTAGACTAGGCTACATTAAGGTAATCGGATATGAAAAAGCACACCAGAAGAAAGAAAATCCATTCGTTCTTCTCACTCTACTGCAGTCCTTATCTTCCTCCTGCAGGCTGGAAGATATAGAATGGACCCTACGGGGTGAAAGGCGTAGAGTAAACCCTATTCGCTGGGGATACAGAATACACCCTACGGGTTGGGGGTGAAGAATATACCATAGGGTTGGGGGTGAATAATAGAGCATACGGTTTGGGGGATGTAAAATAGACCCAACTGTTTAGGGTTGCAAAATTGATCCTAAGGGTTGATGGATGTAGAATAGATCCTACAGGTAGGTAGCTATAGAACAGATCCTACGGGTTGGGGGATGTAGGATAGATCCCACCGGTTGGGGAATGTAGGATAGACCCCACCGGTTGGGAAATGTAGAATATACCATACGGGTTGGGGAATGCAGAATAGACCCTACAGGTTGGGGAATGTCGAACAGACCCTACGGGTTGGGATGTAGCTTAGATTCTACGGGTTGGGATGTAGAATGGACCCTACGAGTTGGAGGATATGGAATAGACCCTACGAGCTGGGGATGTAGAATAAACCCAACGGATTGGGGGGTGTGGGGAGAATATACCCTATAGGTTGCGGGTGTAGAATATACCCTACGGTTTGGAGGTGTAGAATAGATTCTAGGGGGTGGGGTTGTAAAATGTACCCTATGCACCCTCCTGCCTATCATAAGAGGCGACTAATGGCGACAATCGTTTTGAGTCCGGATATTTCCTGTACTTATATTCAAGCGGAGAAAGTCTCAAACCATTCCAAAGAAATCTATATATTAAAACACGCGACTTTTTATTTTAAGGATTTTGCCATTTGTGCCTTTATATATTGTATTCGGGGCTGGGGGCTGGGTGGAGGTTTTGGGCCTAATTTTGCCGCAGAACATCGATAATGTTTGATAAAGAGAATTTGGTTCTTATTGTAATAGTACAAATTGGATGCATATGAGACAATGATAATTATTGTTTGTACCTATAATTATATGTACAAATAGAGAAAAATAATTCAGAAACAGTATAGAAATTGATTACAGACTAGACTGTATATGAACAATACATGATATGCAACAGGTCAAACTGTTTTAAATTTTATATGAAATAGATTGACATTGTATAGACTTATATTGTATGGTGACGTGTGAAATAAGCTTATATTGTATGGTGACACGTATGAAATAGGTTTATATTGTATGGTGACGTGTGAAATAGGCTTATATTGTATATTGATATGTATAAAATAGGCTTATATTGTATGGTGACAAGTGTGAAAAAGGCTTATATTGTATGGTGACATGAGTGAAATATGTTTATATTGTATGGTGACGTATGTATAAAGCTCCATATAGATTTGCTATTGTGTAAACCGCTGTTGTAACGCACCACATATCCAAATAAATTTGCTATTGTGTAACCCGCTGTTGCAACGCTCCACATGTCCCAATAAATCTGCTATTGCATAGCCCGCTGTTGTAACGCTCCACATTCCAAACAAGTTTGTTACTGTGCAACCAGCTGTAGTTAGTCTCTATCATACAATACGGTTGTATACAATCGTTATGACAAGAAATTAGAATGCTATTTCAGACAAGGTACATTTCCTTCCTTATCTGGCTGCAAAATGGTTTTGTTTTCCCGCCAATTCATTGATCTTTCAAGTAATGCAATTTTTGTGAATCAAAGTGACACAGCTGGAATGTAAATAAATGATTTTGTCTTTACCAAACTGAAAAAATAGTATTTGTTTTTGTTTCTGTTTTACCAACACACACGGGTACTGTGAATAGTTTTCAGCATCGTTATGTTTTCTTCCATTTTATATAAGTTTTCGCTGTGAGATTTAGATTTTTATGACACTATTTTTTGCCAAAGAATATGTTAAATATAAGAATCCCACATCATCAAATTTTGACGGAAATAACGAACTCACCATGTGACTGTTTAATTGACACTGACGTTGACTTAGAAGCATTCTATATATATATATATATATATATATATATATATATATATATATATATATATATATATATATATATATATATATATATATATATATATATATATATATATATATATATTAACTTTTAGAGGATTCCATTACTGGGATATTTGAAAATAGTTATTGGATTGCATGACAATATTGCATGACTAAGCAGAATTAATTAATCAGCTGGAAGGTTTACAAATTCGGATGACCTCCTTTCTATTGCTTGTACTATCTTCTGCCGACCTTTCCAGAAAAATAATAATGACAGTGTCAAAAAGATGTACGTATGTTTGGATTATTAGATTTTGACAGGTTTTTTTATTACAGCTTAATTGTGTTTCTTATCTTTATTTGGGTGAAGGAACTGTATCAGGTTCAGTGAAGATATCTATTTGCACCTTGAACAATATGCCGCAATGGTGGAATGAAATTACTGGCATTTTACCAATAAGTTCATTTTCCTGTCAGAATATTTTCTAACAATCCGTCCAGATAGTAGACAGATAAATATTGAATGCTTTTATCAGCACGGTTAATCATCGTTATACCACCTGCATAATATGTCCTTGACTTTCCATATAATCAAATGTCCCATATCAGAGAGAGAGAGAGAGAGAGACAGACAGACAGACAGACAGACAGACAGAGAGACAGAGAAGAGGGTAGGGATGATGTGGTTGTTTATACATAGGACGAGCAATAGAACATAGAAGTTAAATTGTTTTAAGCTAACAGTATGCATCAGATTTGCCACATTATCCTCTAAACTTTTCATTCTAAGACTATTTTCTTCTGCCAAAATCTGATACATTCTTCTTTTGAATTCAAGAAACTGTTTATTTGGTAAATACCCATATTGATATGACAATGACAAGAAAATTACAGTGATTGAAAACATATTTTCGATATATTGTGACCACTGTCACACGAAATGGCAGGTCTACTTGAACGTTAGCCAAGAAATCTTCGGGGTGTACAATAATACATCCCTAATGATAGTGTGAGATTTAAATCATTGCTGTCTGAATCACTGGATGAATAAGAGCATGTATGCGTGAATGCATGTTTGTATTTGTGATACGTGCTTTACGGTTAGATAAGTCTAAAACGTTGATCCACAGCAAGTACGAGAGAAATGTCACGAAAAAGTGTTTGGTCATCGTGAACGTTATGTGCTGTCGGCAGAAATGCATTCAAACCGTTTAAAATGCTTCGAAAACTTGAACCCGGTGCTATGTATATCTAATTGTTTATTGTGTGTTTGAATTTTGTCCGTAATTGAGGATAGATGTTTGGCCTACCTGACTATTCTTGTGTTTTTGTTAAGTTTGCAAGATAAAAATAAGTTATTTAGGGATGTTTTATTTCAAGGTCTAGCCTTGTTTACAAACGCAGAATGTTCTGGAAAAGAACTGTTGACCGACATTCTAGTCAGTTTATTATGTCTTCGGTTTTTATATAAAGTTGACATAACAAAAATTATTTTATTCCTATCTTAAGATCAGTTTGCGGAATCATTACTGTTGTGTTCAGATATAATTTGAGAGGAATCATGTATTTAAGATTTTTTTTTCATTGGAATTTCTGACTGCTCATTTACGTTTTGGACAAAACACTACTTTGTGATTATTGTGAATTCATTCAAAGACAGTGTGGATTATATCATTGTGATGACTCAAGACTGTTGGTGCATCAACCTATTCAAGACTATTGGTGCATCAGCACATTTAAGATTATTGGAATTCATTCGAACATTCTTTAATTCTGGACTTGTGATAGAACAATTAGGATTGTTTTCAATTTAATTTACAATACTGTAAGTTCCTCTTAAAGTTTCACTTTGTAACTTAGAGAAATAAATTTATTTGTTGATTTTACTAAACTTGTTGGTTTCGCTTCTTTCTGTTACTTAAGAACATAGAACCAAAACACCGGTTTCATCTAACCATTTTGTTAAACACTTTTGAGGCACCTCGGTAGCTGATGTCCAACAGAATGCAAACTCTTTAAAATACAGCATGTAAAGGTCATCGTCAATGTAAACTGAGCAGTCATTTACTAGATTAACGCATTCCATTATGCTGTTAATTGATGGTGCAAAGGGTGAAAAATAATATGTTGCCTTGAGGCTCACCCCTATTCCGAAGATAGCTATCAGAAAGGGTGGAGCCTACTTTCACTCAGAAAGTTCTATATTTCAGTATGTTCCATTTAATGACAGGTCGGTGATCAGTTATGCCGAACATCCAGGGATGTAGAATACGCACGATATGCTGACTCAGCGGTGTAGAATAAGCCCGATATGCTGACTCAGCGATGTAGAATAGGTCCGATATGCTGACTCAGCGATGCAAAATAGACTCGATATGCTGACTCAGCGATGGAGAATAGGTTCGATATGCTGACTCAGCGATGTAGAATAGACTCGATATGCTGACTCAGCGATGCAGAATAGGCCCGATATGCTGACTCAACGATGTAGAGAAGGCACGATATGCTGACTCAACGATGTAGATTAGACTCGATATGCTGACTCAGCGATGTAGAACAGGCCCGATATGCTATCCTGAATGTCATAAGATGCGGTAAAAGGTTGCAGTAGCTGCGGTGGCACCAAGTCCTACTGCCTGATCAATTTGGGCAGGCTATCGCGGTTTGTACTTGTGCAAGGCACTTTGCTCAATTTCCTCGGCATTAAATAACCTACTTGTGTTGTGTTACCGAATACTTTAGCATATGAATGAACGTGGTAGGAGCACGGGACTTTTGGGAGGTCGTTTTTTTTTGTGGTATCAGAGGTTTCCGTACACTTGATATATCAAACCTTATGAAATATTTATTGATCAGTTCGTCAGAATCCTGTGGAAAGGCTGATTGACTCTAGTAATGTCTTTATTTGGTGTATATTGTTAATTAGCACTTGTTGCTTTTCTTGTCGACCGCATCTAAACGGGTTTTTACTGGTAACATATATGTTGTTTATTGTTTGCGTTGTTATGGGGGTCGGGGGTGGGCTTTTTGTTATGAGATTTTTAGGCATCATTAGATTCACTGAAGCTAATTCAATCCCTCAATAGCTAAATCCCTTTACAGTATTTAAGAGACTTTTGTCGTAATATAGCTCATGTCAGTAATACAGTTCGTACAGAGTTTATTTCACATATTTTGTCCAGACTACAGATGTTAAATAAAATTTCTTGTATTCTTGTTGTATGTTGTATCTTGTGGATATACCTTAATGGCATCTCAATATATCGCTTTGTACGAAACAGATTATAGAGTGAGCTTTATATATGCAATCTGTAAGCACTTGGCTGTAACTTTTCAACATTCTTTGGCTCTTCAGTCAGACAGTATAGTGATTTCGCAACCGTCAACGGTAAGACCTATTCAAGCTTTAGATTTTCGTCTCTTGAATAGACGATGAGAGATAAATCGTGACTAATTACATTGATTCACAACAGTTTCTTCTTCCGTGTCTATAGTTGATTTGTTCCTGGTCCTTTGAGATCAAGTCTCAGAGTATTTTGTTGTAATCTTGATGTGTTTTCCCAAAATAAAGACAATAACATCATCACCTGTCCTCCCAACCCGCTGCAGGGCCCAAGGTAGGGTCGTGTCAGTGTAGCACAGAGTAATATACTTGAATAAAAGTAGAACAAATACTTGATTGACCTTCCCACTCGCTCTCCTTCAACCCCCCCCCCTCCACCACCACCATCAGTCATCTAGCTTGAAGGTGAGGCCGAGGTAATGGGTTGCATCGGAATTACACAATAGATCAGGCCACTCCTCTGCTTAAATAGCAGAACCTTCTCCTCCACACACAAGGGGACTCAATCCACGGCAAGCATGTTGCCTCCATTAGTTGCTTTCTTACAACACACGGGAGAGTGCATCGCGGGCCAATTCTACATACCCGAGTCTGAACGAGCGTTGTAAATTAGGAGGGCAGAAACTGTAGATATAATCATTATGTTCCGATACAGCAATCACAAAACAGTCCCCTAATTGTAATGCACAATACTAAAGAATCCCACAACTCTCACCTCAAATAACTGGGCTTCGGATGACTTTGGTTCATTAGGCGTTTCAGCATGACCTCAGGCAATAAATAATCCAAATCAGGTAATAATTAATCCAAAAATGGTTGACCTTTTCAATTAATGCGATCTTCTACAGATTTTGTTTTCTGATACGATTGTAGAAATGTACTAGTACGAGAAATATTGTATTGTTAACTTCAACATATTTGAAGGAAAACGTTCAACAGGTACTTATCAGTGACTTCAGTTCAAATTAAGCTGTGGGAAAGTAAAGAATAACGTAAATGGTTAATATTCCATCCAAACTCACAATGCATCGGTATTATCTGGGAGGAAGTTGTAGATGTAATTTTTCCTGCAGGCCTTCCAGAATTAAACCAGAACTGAAATGGGATATGAAACAGGTTTTAATGTTATTTATTTATTTATTTATTTATTTATTTATTTATTTATTTACAAAGATTAAACTACGAGTTCTAAGAACTTTATATAAATTGTTCCCTATGGACAGTTTGATGGAGTTAGATTGTACAAAATGAGTGAGCTTAGAAACCACCGATCATAGGGTACCAAATTTGGTACACTTGTCTAAGCCAACTTATGCAATCGAACATGCGATGGCAATGCACGAAGCGAGTGCTTAGATTATTCCGCTGTCCATGCTATATACAGATTAATGAGATTAAGAAGACATTCGTACATACATACATACATACATACATACATACATACATACCGAAATGTAACTAACGTAACCTAACATGATAACATAGGTTAAAATAACACAGCATAGCGTAGCGTAATATAAAATATCATAACATAAAATAACATAGCATGGGATAACAGCATTGTACAGCATAAATGATTTAATATAGCATAACACTAAAAACATACACTTACTCTTCCAGTAACTTGGACTGAGACCATTGCCATATGAGCTAATATCAGGTATCGTTAGGGATTACAAAGACTGATATTCTTATCCACGGATAATCGGAACTCAAGGACTCGTTTGAAGGAAATTTAGATGACTTTGTTATCTGTATTTGTTAGCAGCATATACAAACTTAGAAACTTCATATTATAATAATAACTAAAAGTAGATGTATTTAAAACTACGATTAAAAAAATCCACCAGTCATTTTGCCCTCAATACCATTCTAATGTGCCTTATAACAGAACACATAGGTCCTATACGTGCAGTTTAGTATGAACATAACAATGTTTAGATTAACTATTTGCACAGAATCGGGTTTTGTTGAACATATGTAATCTGACGGAATAAATTTTCACTTGTTTATAATTGTTGAGAAATGTTACTTGTATCATTTCAGTCAGTACTAATGTTCTCTTCCAAAGTGTAAGCTTTGTTTAACAGAAGAGTTTCCAAGTCCTGTGCAAGTATTAATGGTCATTCACGGACATAGAATGTTCGTACCTGCATGGATGATTGGTTTCTGATCAAAACCTATCAGAGCCTATGCCTGGGAAACTTCCCAGTATAATTAAAGAATAGTTTTTGTTTATGGAACCTCTCCTGGCCCGTAAACTGATTATTTGGAGTGGACATTCATTGCACACGTAAAAAAAAAAATGAATATGCGTGTATTAAGCTTCATCTTGTTTTCGAATTTCTGTATCAAAGAAAAACGAGCTATTTTAACAAACCGATTTTATTTCATGTAAAATTTATAGAGTATTCGGTATTTCTTTTACTGAATGTTTGCTTTTCAGAACTTTTCTAAGGAATAATTTCTGTTTCTATTCCGAAATCGACGACATTCCCGACGCACAACATCTCGCTATAGGGCCCCGGGAGGAAGTGGCTTCCCGTGCGTCGGTAGTTCTTGCCGGGATTTTCCTGGGTTCTTCCTCTACTAATTATACTGGCCGCCATGTATATATAGCCCATCAAGGCTGAAAAATGGCGTCAAACCCAAAACAATAACAGCATATTAGTAAGTTCTTCAGCTTTAAAAGCAGTACACTTCCGGTGTGCGTGAGACCGAAGAATGCTATCAAAACTCCAGTTTAGTGAATGTAACGAATATGTGTGCATTATTTCGACGATGTACCGCGCCCACTTGTCTCGTTTTCTGCTGTACATGCTCCCTTCCATGCATTCAGCTACACGACTAATTCGGAGACACAAATTTTTCGACTTACCCGCGTATGATATCGGTCTGCAATTTGTGCAAGGTAACAGCGAATCTGAGAACTTGTTGTAGTTTCAGCCTACACCCACCCCACCCCCTGTAGAGTGTACTCCTTTACCAATTTTAAAAACGACCAACATTAAGGTCATAAAAATGCGCAAACCTTATTCATGTTATTCACTGATTTATACTTTTAACTCCATTTCCACTAAGCAGTCCCTAACGTTGTCACCTTCTTCGCATTTCAAACCTAACCAAACGTATACACTAATGGGACGTCCATATCTGCATAGGATGGTATGTATTGTTCAGACATCAGGGGTGATGTAGTTGATATTGTTTCCTAAGATCCAGATAATTTCGTAAATTTCGTTAACAATGAGATGTAAGGGCATATCCCCACCCCTTTTTTCAACTATTTTTGTTTGGTTAATGTTAGAATAAGACTTTGCATACAATGGATGCAGACGACAAAGTATTTACCTTCTATGTCTGTGTAGGCTTTGCATCCTCATCATCGGTAAATATCAGCATTCGGAAAATTACAGTGGGCAAGATCCTCTTTGTATTGAAAATTTCCGTTTGGTTTGAAACACGAAGAAGATGACAGTGTTAAGGACCGCTTGATGACAGTAGTGTTATAACTTAATGAATGAAATTAGTAAATTTTGTACAATTTTTATATCCCTGGCGATATAGCGGCTTTGATTTAACATTATAAATTGGTACTTCTTGTATCACCACAAATAGCCTTATAATTTGGTTCTTCTTTGTCTTCACAGAAAGCCTTATAAACTGTTTACTCTTGTAACTCCACAGAGAGTGTTCTAAACTGCTTTCCTCCTGTGTCTCCATAATCACGCTTCATTTGTATCTTCTGCGTAATATTTTTTACAGTTCTAAAATGAACGCTATGGCCGTAGAGAATCGGTAGACAAATATACCGGCGATAGAGAGGATGCGACTTACGTCAAAAATATATCCACTGCGGCAAATTTCCTGGTCGAGACCATCGATGCAAATGTTTTAAATTAATTGGACATATCTCTAAAAATGTTCAGAGAGTTTGAATACAATTTTGGTATATTGCTACATTGGTTAGCATATTCGTTAAAGGCGTGTATGAAAATAAGCGTACGTTTTCCATTAATAACCGAAAATTCGTTGTATGCCTGTTCTCACCGCTGTGCTACGTTTTTATGAAAGTTCAACAACCAATACAAATGCAAGAAACGTTTGGATTGAAGATGTAGATTCCTCTGATTTCAATAAAAATATTAAACGAGCCACTTCAGGCTCATTTTTGATTTCATTTATTACTATTTATGATTTAGTGTGGCTCATTTTGATGTAAACCTGAGATAAGCACAAAATGCACGCCATTCAAAACCTTCAACAACATCAATCATTAAACCCTAGCTATAGGAGGTTTCCCCTGCTATTGTGAGCTATTTCGATGTGTTAGTGACAATAGCCCACAATTTCTAGAAACGACTGATTCAGATTCTCTTATGTGGAATCCCTTGGTGTAGACCGCTCCGATGGCCTAGTGGTTAGAGCGTCCGCCTCTGATGCGGGAGTTCGCAGGTTCGAACCCCGGTCGAGTCATTAAAAAGATATAAAAATGGCACTAACAGCTGCCTCGCTAGAAGCTCATCATTAATAGGTTAGTGTTAGGATTGGTGTCAGGATAATGTGACTGGGTGGGACTTGATGCTACATGTCTGCGGTATCACTGTAAACTGTCTCACTGCAGACATCGTAACGATACCATTGAAATATTGTTAAAGCTACGTTACAACTCTAAATCTCACACACACACACACACACCCTTGGTGTAAGATATTACCCGCAGACTCATTTGGGAAAGGTATGATATACAGTATGTCATTACATTGTGGAATCACGGATACTTGTGAATGACTGGTATACAATAGATAGATCCCGAATGACGTCATTAGCAGCCATATTTGTGGTATGCTGACAACTTACTGTTGATTATATATGGTGTTTGGAAGTTGGAATTAATTCGTTGAATTTTAAGAACCTGTTACAGAAGATAGACATATAAACAGAACGCAAACCAAGCTTTCTGTTAGTATGTACATTTATCATTTATAAGTTGATTTCGCCTCTGTGTGCCTTGTTTAAAATAACCAATTTTTGGGTAGCATATAGGAGAAATTGCCAGGTTGCCCATCGTCCAGATAAAATGGGTAAAGATCGTCTGCTAGTGGCCTTATCGGAAGCATCTATGCTTAATTCCTGATTAGCATCTTAACTATTTCACCGTGGGTGTAGCCGTCTGTCTCAGGTTGTTGCATAAGTGGCCTTGAAAATCGATAACATTGATGTTACCATCCAAAAGGTCAAGGACCATGTCTTCTAAGAGACTGTGTCATTGTTTTTATTTTCATAATCAGGTTTGTATAAATAGACGGATATTGTGTTGCCTTGTTCTGTTTTAATTTAAGTAAGTAGATCAGTAAAGATAAAATACGCGTATTGTATTATACTGTTGATCAAATGTAACTTTTCTATGAAAAAGTCTTTATCATAAAGAGTACAAACTCTTGGATGGAGGGTGGCGGGTGTTCTGTCTGTTTTATTTACCTTGTTATTATCTCAGCTATGTAAGTAATTCAGCGGAGATGTAAAAAATAATGGCAAAGTATTGCGATAAAGCTTTCGAAAGTCACATGTCTGCTACATTCAAATGAAACTCTTTGATCATGAGACTTAAGGTCTAAATTGTATGCCGTGATATGCTTGGCATTTTTGCCTGGCTTACCTGCTTGAGAATCATGTTCAACAATATCAAGGTTTACTGCGTTTACAGTTTTCATTAAAGTGACATATCTTCTAAATCAGTAGGTGCATTCCACTAAAAGTACAGGACGCCATTACTGTGAGGCCAAAGTTGATATGCTGATATTTTTCAAGTTTCCGTCTTACTTTCCTTGCCTGAATAAAAGTAAGCTTGATTCATCGTCTAAGTTTTGTGTTAAAGCTTTTGAAAGTCATATCTTCTTTTTTGTTCCTGCATTAAACTTGGACCTTGGACCTTAGATATACAGTCACGAAATGTGATAGGACAGTTCTCATTTGAAATCACACAGGCAAAAGGCACGTCTATATAAAACTGATATGTGTATACTTATTGTGCTCCACTGATTATTTTCAGTTTTGTTTTATTTACATGTAGCTCATTTCCTTAGTCATTATTGCATGTTAGGTCATTAAGCTTGTACGCATTCAGAGGTATTATTTATTTTAACAGCCATAAAAATCATTGTGATTGTACTTGCCTACACTTCTTACTTTTATAAAGTGGCTATGTTAGAATTGTGACTGTTCTTGTCTGCATTTCTTACTATTTAAAGTGGCTATGCTCGTACTTGCCTACATTTATTACTACCTAAATTGATTATGCTAATATTGTGATTGTACTTGCCTATTTGTATTACTGTTTAAAGTGACTGTACAAGAATTGTGTTTGTTCTTGCCTACACTTATAACTATTTAAAGTGACTGTACAAGACCTGTGTTTGTTCTTGCCTACACTTATCATTATTTACAGTGACTGTACAAAAACTGTGTTTGTTCTTGCCTACACTTATGACTATTTACAGTGACTGTATAAGAATTGTGTTTGTTCTTGCCTACACTTATGACTATTTAAAGTGACTGTACAAGAATTGTGATTGTACTTGCCTATACGTATCACTGTTTAAAGTGACTGTACAAGAATTGTGTTTGTTCTTGCCTACTTATGACTATTTAAAGTGACTGTGTTTTGTACTTGCCTACACTTATGACTTTTTAAAGTGACTGTACAAGAACTGATTGTACTTACCTACACTTGTAACTATTTAAAGTGACTGTACAAGAATTGTGATTGTTCTTGCCTACACTTATAGCTATTTAAAGTGACTGTACAAGAACTGT
Organism: Megalonaias nervosa; assembly: GCA_016617855.1. Classification (NCBI taxonomy): domain Eukaryota; kingdom Metazoa; phylum Mollusca; class Bivalvia; order Unionida; family Unionidae; genus Megalonaias; species Megalonaias nervosa. The sequence goes on from JAECUM010010262.1 coordinate 55,440, forward strand.
GATTGTGCTTGCCTACACTTATAACTATTTAAAGTGACTATACAAGAATTGTGTTTGTTCTTGCCTACACTTATAACTATTTACAGTGACTGTACAAGAATTGTGATTGTACTTGCCTACACTTATGACTATTTAAAGTGACTATGCTGAAATCCGGTTATATGCAGGTGAAGCAGGAGAAATGCAACATTCTTTTGTAGCACAGACATTCCAGTTCTATAAGCGTGAAAGGAGAGGATTGTTTTGTTTTTGTGGTGTTTTTTTTTTTTTTAATTTGGATTGACTTCATGGATGGAAAACACAGTAATGACTCTTTGTTGTGTATTTTCACTCGCGTCCTCTATTTTACTTTTCTAAAGTACCAAGGCTATTTTTGTTTTGATCGGTTTATTCTGATCACGTTGTTACTCTTGCCAGATCTGCAAGGATACGACCGACTGACTAAAAAAAATCCCATCAATCACTGTCACTTTTTGACATTGATTCCAGTCCGAGACAAAAGGATGACACAGTGGCACTGTAGGAGACAAAGACATGTTTTATGCTTCATTTCCTATCTTGTAATTATGGTATATCTTTATCTATCTCAAGTATATGGGCCTTTTATCCTGATCTCGCGTCAATACCGCTATCTCTTTGAGTGGATCACCTACTTGGATTACATCAAATACCATATTCAACCTCGCAAGAGTCACATCGAACATGTTAAAGGAAATGAAACAAACTGGCAGACAGCTGTCACTTCAAATGGATCGGCTTTTATTTATTTATTTATTTATATTTTGAAGAAGGTAAAAAGGAATGGTTCTACCGAGATAAATGGAATCCTTTGAGGCTGTGTTACCTTCTCATATTTAAAGTTGCAAATTGTGGGCTTCATTTTTATGCATTAAAGTATAAACTAGTTCCGTACATATCACTGACCTAGCTAACGAGTCCCGTTTACAAACCTGAAAGATTGTCTTCGAAAAGAGGTCATGACTCACTATGGAAATTTATTATTCCAATTTTGAATGTGACACTAACATCATTAAAATATTTAGACCACAAGGTCTATTTTGATTTAAGTATAAACTAAATTGTAATACAACTATTTTTTTTTTCTCGAGTACAAAAGCAAGATAACCCCCTCATTTAAGTTTCGAGAAAAACGTCTTATTAGTAACAAACGTTTACTATTAAAAACATTTTTGGAAAACCTGTTGGTATTTTTTCTTTAATAAGTGCATTTTTAATACCGAACCACCTGACATTCTTGAACAAAATTTTTATTTTAATGTACCCTCCTTCCGCAAGATTTACTTTGATATATTTCAAGCTGTCACAAATGATATGACATGGGGGGGGGGGCAAAAAAGCGACTCATTTCACACTGTTAAAACATTCGAAGTTTGTTTTGATGTTTGCCTCTTTGTCTTCCTAACCCGTATTTCTGTATTTTCTTGGTTGCATGAGATATATGTGTGTGAGCGGAGAAGGGAGTGGGAGACAACCCTATGGTAATGGAGATGTCAGAGTGGCGGTAGGAAGATGAAGTATTAGCACGCTCAGCAGTCACTTATTAAGTGAAACACGTCAGCTTTTAATAGATTTGTGCAGTCGTTTTCAAGTTCAGTGTAAAATTATTGCTAAAAAATTCATAACACATAGCAATACGTTGTACTCCCTCTTTTTTTGTTCATTTAAAGAAATAATAGGCGACGAATACCAGGTCGTTATTATAACAATACGGTTAATAAGATTTCATGTGCTTAAGACTTTTGTATTACCGGGTCCTTAGACCTTTAGTAAACCTATCAGATAATGCGTTACATTTCGTTGCATGAGTTATGTTCCAAATAACGTTATTCGCGTTAATAAAATGTGACAGCTGTCATTTGATTGGTGAATCAACAGGTAAGCAGAAATTGACCGTATCGGTGTCTGTCAGATGTCCGTTAGGTCGGAGATTTGGCTTTTAATCAGAATGTAGACACATGCTGCATACAAAAATATAGTTATGGACATTAACGATTATTTTCTTACTGCATTCTTGCCATTCTCAGCATGCCATATTGTGTATATATATTTAAATATGTCATTTAATACGTTCTACTGAAATAGACAATCCCCTAGGTGGTTGATACGCATGCAATGTGTCCCTTGTGTATTGAGATAAGCTTGTTTCCCTATCAGCTGTCTCAGTAACCAATGATGGGCACATATTTAACCTGCATTAAACCTTACCAGATGTTGTCTAGGAGTAATCAAATCCTGACAAATAATCCATGCAAAAATGTGAAATATTCCGGTATTATATTACATCTTATGAAATGAGGGGAAAGGTGGGGAGGATGCCAATAACGTATTTTAATGTACTTGGAATTTTTGAGCAATTCATTCTGGGGGAAGATCATGAACAAATGTTGCTGAGAGCGTGTATGGGCGTTATATTTTCACACACACACACACACACACACACACACACACACACACACACACAAGCACGTGCAATTACTGTTGAGTATGGCTGACGTTTCATAATTGCACTCATCAAAACCAACCTCGTCATATTTAAGATAAACTTTCCACACACGATGACTTGGAAAGCAGATGCATTGTTTCCAATATACCTTTTAAAAAAAAGTTATTTGGGGACGACTAGTTCCGTGAAGAAAACAAATATTCATTTTACCGATCACACAATTACTGGCAGTGTAAAACAAAGCTTGTACATATTCGGCGTCCATTAGGCGTATGGAAAAAAGTATAGATTTTCTTTAAAAGGCCTGTGCTGAAATGTACGACTTTGTAGCTAGAAACAGAAAAATAGTTGATGAGCAAAGGTATTAAAAGGGCGTGCCATTTCTCGATCTTCAAATTAATAATAATAATAATAATAATAATAATAATAATAATAATAATAACATGGCCTTTGTCATCATCATCGTCATCGTAATCATCAAACAATCGCCGCCTACATTTGATCTACCCCTACAAAAATGTACGCCTACCATAGGAAAGAAAAATCATTCTAAGTTAATGTTATTATTCATTCTCAATGTGATAACCAAAATGAATAATAGCACTGAGATTATGACTGTCGGGGGATTGAAAGTGTGTAACAATTCAAGTTGATATTAAAACAGAGTTAAACATGTTTATTTGAGTCTGGCTTTAAGTTATTGGAATTCCCCTACAATTTACCTGGCGTTCCTGGCATAGTCCAGGCTTTGTATGATAATTTTAGTAACAGACTTTCTAATTACAACTAACGTTTTATTTTGCAAACATTAAGAAGTTTCTAGAAGGTTGTTTTCCATTAGATAATAGTTTTTGCTTATAGAAAATGCTAACTGTGACCTGAGGTCAAGTAGAGGACGATATATTCTTGTCATAGTAAAGATTATTCATTCGTGCTTTAAGATCGAGCAGAATCAATATGTATTTTGTTGTGTCCAGCAAATCATTTGGGTTGAAATTTATTTCTTCTTATTATTCCATTCAAGTGTTTTTTCTCTGCAAATACACAGTGTTCATAAAAATAATATTCTTAGACAGAGAAAGTCACTGGGATTCATAGTCAGTTCAAACCTTCAATCATACTACTAATTTTCAACAAACGACTGTTCGTATAACAACGCGATAGAGGCCGCCACAGGCACATCAACAACCTTCAGCGTTGGATTTAATCTGGATTTCTACTAAATTGTATTCAGAACTTTTATTATTAGGACTAGTGTCTACAATTCTAGGATTATTTTATGATTAAATTCACAATACCGTTAGTTCTTTTTTTTTTTTTCGTTTTTACTTTGTACCTAAGGGAAATAAATTATTTGTTGAATTTTACAAAGATTGTTGGTTTTCACTCTTTTCTGTTACTTACTTTAAGAGCATACATTCGTAGTACTATTAAAAAGTCAGTAACGATTCAACGTGAAATTGAAAAAGTCTGTAACAATTCAAGTTAACAACAAAACGTCTGTAACAATTCAAAGTGACTATAAAACAAATCAGTAACAATTCAAGGTGAATAGAGCAAGTCTGTTACAACTTAAGGTGACTATAACAAGCCTGTAACAATTCAAAGTGACTACAACAAGTCTGTAATAATTCTAAGCGACTAGTAATCGAGTTAAGTTAGACACACTTTAGAGGGAGCCCCATCCAGAAGTCATCGAATATCATGCGCAGACCAGGACTTTGCACACAGACAGAAATACACACATGCAACTTTCCCCATTGTTCTAGATATGTTGATGGTTATAGCTGTGTTAGATCACAAACATCACAAGTTCCGGGTATTGTTTTTTTTCTTTTAATCGATCACTTCTATTGAGGAATTATGGGATTGCGAGCTTCAAGCAAGATTTACATACCTCGTAAGTTGAAGAGCTTTACAACGTGCAAAACTATGTACCTCCGAAAATGAAGATTTGACAATGGAATTGATCCAATAAGCATCGACAATTTTACGCTTTGCAAAACCACGTATTAACATATTTTTGAAGGGAGAGAATTGTGCCTAATTTCTTCTTTTTATAACAATAATAGGCATATAACGAAGAAAGACGTTAACATTGCTATATTCATGAATATAATATAATATAATATAATATAATATAATATAATATAATATAATATACGGTGAGATAGATATGTTTGTGTAACACAGTTGAAATAGATGCAGACTTAAGTTGGTGAGCTGTTTCTTGTCGTCCATTTTGCAAAGAACATCTGTTTCATCTCTTACTTCACACAGCTGCTGTTAATTTGTAAAGAAACAAGGTTACCGATAATTCTTGTCATTCCTTTCTTAACATGCCGTTAAAATGCTGTTGTCACCGCAAAAATTGGATGGATTGTGTAAAATTACAACATTTAGCCGTACATGTAACTGTTGTAGTTTGCTGTACTATGCAACTGTTAAAATATATATTCATTCATAAATTGTGTCAAATATGCCCTCGTTTCTTGTTATATGGCTTTCTAACAAATACGTCAAAGGTACACGTTGCAGGCATTTCAAGTGGTAAATTCATTTCCAGCTAACTGGAGCAAAATCATCTAAAGGTACATACATTAGTGAATATGGTATTATTCTGTTTAGGGAAAACTCATCCAATACGATATATGTTCCTTTAGATACAACAGATTTTTGATTGAAAATTTGGTTTTGTTTACATTTTACAAAAACATCCTTCAGGAAAAAAACTGCTTTAATCTAAACGTTGAAATGTATCCTTTTTCAGTAATGAACAGAAGAACAACTCATGGGAACAAATTTTTTTCCTTGACCTTATTTTTAGTAAGCCTTTGGGAGTTGTCTCCCTTACTGTGGTTAATTCTAGACGTTTACCTATATCTGTCTTGTTGATTTGGTTGCGTTACAAATACCAAAGGTAATTTATTAACTGACTGCTTTTATTAGCAGTAATTATTGAAAAAAAAGAAAAATATTTTAAAAGAACAAAAAAGAAACCTTATTAATTCAAATTAGAAAATGTTTAATCGAAATGGTGAATAGCTGCTGCTATATTCCGGGCCACCTAATATCTAGTGACGTGTGCACGCTATGACGATTATGGATGTACATACTGTTTTATGATTATAGAGGTACATGCTGCTGATCTTATGTTTAGCGTGAAACAATATCGACTATAGAAAGAAGAATCTGTGGACGAATAGGATATAAGGTTCTTATTTGTGTAATTATTCCCAAGAATATCAAGGGAATATCGTGATACCATCGGTATGGGAGTCTATCTATTCATCTATCCGGAAGACCATTCCCCCTTAACCACTGTTTGGAAATTCACCACTCTTGGTACACAGGTGATGCAAGTGGTGACCATTGCCAGATGCGTATAAACCTTAGACCCCTGCCCCGTGATGACAGAGGGTATCAACAGTCAATTATACAACAACATAATATGCGACTGTTGTAATTTTTTTTCTTCCAATTTACTTTTTTGTTTCTTTACCAAACTTTGGTCATGCATTCGCATGAGGACGAAAGATAATATATATAATAGATTTGTGGTTACGACCCTTAAGTCACGGTCAGAAAGGGGTAGTGTGGGGTTTCGAGGAAGGCATGGCGGTGAAATAATAGCCATTGTGACTTGCTGTTGCAAGTCATCACCATAACTCAAATTGACTCTGACTCAAGCAATTAGGCAACTTTAGTACATGTAAGCTGGATGCAGTATGGGAATCCTGACTCCAAAGGCACCTGTCAATTGTTTTACCAATTACACTCACTCACTCCATGGAGTCGTCCACTTGTAAACATACCAACTGAACAAGTGTTCTTAATTGCATCATGCAGCTTCCGAGAGATAAGGTCCATATCACTCGCTATAGCTTCGTTCCAGACGGTCTTGTCTTCTGTTTTCGGCCATGTGTGGCGTTTCAGTTTAGCAATTCTTTGGAGATTCTGTTGTCCTTCGTTCAAAGTAAGTGTCCCCATCATGGAAGGCTATGAACTATACAACAATACTACTCTAGAAGACATGGTAGGGTATTTGTATTTATGGTTCCATGTATCAACTTTTTTCGATTTTAGTTAATTGCTTGTTTGAGTATGAACATTTGGTGTTAGAAAGATATTTCTCAAACCGAGTAATTAGCCAATTGCTGTGTGCAGGCGTCGTAATGAAGGGACTGTATGGTACCAATGATTATTTTCTTAATATGGCCCTTGTTTACAGTATATATTTATAGTAATTAGAGATAGGAATAATTCTATTATGTCCGCTTTTTTGTGGGATGTGAACGTACGTGGATATAAAAACTAATCTATGGCTTAGAATTGCTCACGAAAACTCATACCAATGAGAAACAAGAAAAAACATACAAGTATGAAATTATCAACTCTCGACCGTGTGGCCCTTAGTTTGATTGTAGGAAAATTATGTGGTTGGCAACCCATCATTTGACAACGACTATTATCTTCAGGTCCCTTAAAATAGGGGAGGGGTCACAGGTGGCCGAGTAGATCTAAAGCGCTCGCTCTTACCGATCACTGCCACCTCACCTCTGTCCGCATGGTTTCGAGTCTCGGGATCAGACAATGTGGATATGTGAGAAAGCTTGTCACTAGCTGCTGTGGGTCGGTGGTTCTTCCTGGGGCTTTCCCGGGTGACGTTTTTTTTTTTTTTGTTTTTTTATTCTTCACTCAGTCTAGTAATGAGCTGATACTAACGTTACTCTTTATGTTACTTAGTTTAAGACCAAAGAGTCGTGACATAGGAAAAATCTGCTTCAACAATGCCATTATCGAACATTTATTTGATAAAACATTTCGTTTATTTTGAAGAGTTCTTACATAAATATATGAAATAAGCGATAACTGAAAACGAAAGCACTTTTAAAAGCCACAAAAATTGTAACACCATATCACCACGGATGTGAGGAAAAACATTTCATTTTTCTTAAAATAATATTAAAATTGTGTCTACAACATGCCTCTAAATTGCCATTACAAATAATAATGAATAATTTATAAAATGTCTTCGAGGAAATTTACTACCGATATACTTATGTATAGGGACCTCAGAATTATTCATAATTGTATCCTGGAAATATAAAATAATGAACACTGTTGAAATTGCTCTGGTGGCCGACTTGTGATACTTTCTGAAAGTGTACAAATGAACGTATAATATATACAATACACAGGTATGCGCATTTCAACATGTTAACAGTGTCAGATAGATATATGTAAACAAGATTTTGAGTTCACAAACATACATACGAATAATGTCTTGGAACATTGAAAGTCACCACACAGGTTATTTCCCAAGAATGCAAAATGACAATATAAAAGAAACTTACGGCGTTGTGAATTAAATCCCAAATAATCCTACTGTTCTAGTACAAGCCCACAAGTATAGAATGTTCAGAGTGAATTCCAAAATTCTTAAGTGTGCTTTATGTACTAATAGTCTTGGTGTATCACAGTGATATAATCCATATATAATGGTCTTGAATGTGATGATATACCTATAGTCTTGATGTATCACAGTGATATAATCCATATATAATGATCTTGACAGTATTTTATGTACCAATAGTCTTGATGTATCACAGTGATATAATCCATATATAATGGTCTTGACTGTATGTCGCGTTTGCAAAGCCCAAGCTATAAAGTCATGTATAAGCAATAATCTACCTGTCTTGGGCCATGTGTTTGATATCTAAAGATTGCCGCGGGGCTAGTGTTGAACTCTTACACAAGGGTACCTGACCAGCCGGAGACCAAAAACTTGAATCGGCAAAGGCGATAGCTCGCACGACTTAACAACGGCTTGTAGTTATCACACCTATGTGTTAAAGGTTAGTCCAAAGATCAAAAGGAAGTCCAAGTGGTGAACGGGGCGTATTCTTATCCGTCCCCACGTTGACAGACTGCGAGAGGGACATTGTCCGCTAAGTTTGATTGGATCGGTTCACAGCGATATCCAGACGGAACTGAGATAGATGGTGTGATTACAATTCAGACCCGAATGATACTTTCAGGACTCGAAAGAGAAAATTTTGTATTCGCCTGAAAGGATTGCAGATCATTAGGGTTACTCTGAGAGAAGCCACTCGTAACTTGGCGGCAAACTTAGAGGTAGATTCTAAGGAAAGACAAAGCTTCGAAAAAGAAGCTTTTTAGGGGACACAGAACTTCGGGTTCCATTGGGTCCCGAGTCTTCAAGAGTTGGAAACGGAACTGAGGCTGTATCCGAGACAGTCGAAGTTGACAGAAGAGTAGTCGTGGTAGAGAACGTGGAGAAAGAGGAGAAGGAGTCTAGAGAAAGTGAAGGAGGAGGATGAGAAGGAGTTTGGAGAAAAGTTGAGGAGGAAGGGGAGAAGGAAGTGGGAGAAATAAGAGAGAGAAAAGATACAACAGATGAGTAGAAATACAAGGACAGGTGGGAATCAATCTCACACTGCTAATCAAGTGATGCAAAAGGCTTATTAAAGGGTCGAGCGGAAGGAGTGTAATTGGAAATTTGAGTCATTTGATTACTGAATTGCTATTAAATTTTTACTCATCGAATCTCGAACTTTTTGTATATTAAACCATCTAACCATCGGCATTGATAACTGTGGGCTCGGAGCTTTACATCTATCTTTCACTAAATTTAGCTTCCAACAAAATAGAGCCTAGATGGGACTTCTATAATAGTTTACATAAAACATTGGGATCACCCCACCCCAACTATATACAATCGTCACACTGTACTTTATGTACCAATATTCTTGATGTATCTCAGTGATATAATCCATATATAATGGTCTTGGATGTGCTGATATAGCAATAGTCTTGATGTATCACAGTGATATAATCCCATATAATGGTCTTGAATGTGCTGATATGCCAATTGTCTTGATGTATCATAGTGATATAATTCCATATATAATTGTCTTGAATGTGCTGATATAAAAATAGTCTTGATGCATCACAGTGATATAATCCATATATAATGGTCTTGAATGAGCTGATATACCAATAGTCTTGATGTATTACAATGATATAATCCAGAACGTCTATGAATGAGTCCTAAGGAATCACAAATCAGTGGTTTAATCCAAAAGTAAAGGAGTACTTTGTAATTCCAATGAATAATTTAGCTGAATAATTCTTCTCAAATTATAACTGAACACAACCAACAGAGATTCCAGAGACTGATATTAAGATTGGAAAGAATATATTTTTCTTGACAAGTCACTTATGTAAAATCCTACAAAATGAAATGACCAGGATATTGTTCAGAATTTTGTTAGTAGAACATTCTATTTTTAAATAAAACAACAAAAACCCTAGATTTTGAACTCAGGTATCAGTAAAGAGCCAATTTATAACTTACAAACTTGGCAAAAAGCAGGTACATACCAAAACTCTATCCTCGATCATATATAAAAGTCAAGCACACAGAATAGGTTAAATATACATGACACCTTTCCCAGTAAAATGTGTTGCTGTTTTGATTCGGATGCAATGCAGTGTCGAATATCTTTTATTTTGGATTGCATAAATGACTATTCCGTTGCTTTAGAAGAGAGATATTTAATATTTATATAAAAAGAGGTTGTCTTAGGTATATTTCTATAGATAAATTTGTAGCCCTTTTGATCTTAATTTCCAATTCAGGAACTTTTAAATGCACGAACCGTTGTTGTAAAATGATCAGTATTTAATAAATGAAATATCAACCAATCATTGTATTATAAACAGAATTCATTAACCGTCTTTACTCGCTTATAAGACGAGATCAGCTGGAAATTGCATAGATCCAGATAATGCGCCAGCAGATCTATGAATAGGCGGTTTGTTTTGAGTAATCAGTAGAACACACAAGATAGACTCTGACCTGTCGGTGATTAGGATCTATGTTGTTTGCAGTTGGACTCTACTGATAGGCAAATACGTGCCGTAACTGGTGTTTAGTTCAACTGTTAATTCTAAGTTTAAAAAAGGTATCCTTTACCAAAGAGTGATGTAGGACAAAAACCACACCTAGTTTCTACTGCATAGTTATTCTCATGGATCGGTGGTTCTTTCCGGGGGTTTTCCCGGGATCTTCCTCCACCATTTATACTGGCCGCCATGTATAGCCTATCTTGTGCTGAAAAATGGCGTTAGACCCTACAACAACAGCAACAACAACTATATAGTTATTCGCCTTGGTCCCCGAACTTTTTTTTTATAAAGTCTTTACTCAGCGGGGATTGTATCATGTGTTAATGTGTTCTACGCCTCTCTTACATAGTGTAAGAGACGATTAAAAGAGGGGCGAGCCAAGATGGCACAGCGGTTGGCTTCTTCTGTCAAATCATCCTGAGTTAGATACTAAGGCGGAGTTGGGGGGGGATGCGCGGTTGCCACGGGCGCCAGAGGTCTTGGGGTGTCAAAACCCAGTGCGCCAGAGGTCTTGGGGCTCCAAAACCCCTTTGGGCCATCATCGTCGTTCCGGACGACATTTACCTTTAGTACGCCACTGAATCTGCACGATACATCATTGATAGGGATAACTGAAGCTGCACCATACATCAGAAAAGGATATCAGAGGTGTTTTTGTATACATAAACCGAGAACCTAAAAACAAGTAGTTGATCATTGACTGACAAACATATACATATAACAGTTGATCCTGGGTTGGCAAACATCTGTGCATAACAGTTGATCACAGGTTGGCAAACATTTACATATAACAGTTTATCATGGGTTAGTGAACAGCTACATATGACAGTTAATCATAGGTTGGCAAACATTTACATACAACAGTTGTATATAACAGCACATAGGATTATAAGATACATTATAACGTAACTCCAATGCCACAAATAGCGAATGTAACACATGAGAAACAATGATGAATAATCCACTTGGGGAGAAGGGTATGGGGAGAGAAGGAGAGCGCGTGTCCTGCAATGGTTGTGAAAATTAGTAGAATTTATCTCTCTTTTTATTTCTAGTTCAGCCATCAAGGAGATGATGTGGATTAGAATGACCATGCAGTAACAGTGTATAGTTTTTCGTGTCGTTTTGTCAGATATTAATTGTCACTTAAATGCTTCAGCAATATAAAGCAGAAATTAAAACATTGTGTGTTGTTTTTTCCAATCTCCATTGTTGTTGTCTGATTTTAATTTCCATTGTTGTTTCTGTCTGATTGGAAAGTTCTATTGTTGTCGCTGTTTAAATTGTTGTTGTTTGACTGGAACTTTCCACTGTTTTGAAACTTATTATATAACTATGGGTTATATCTTGCAAAACAAAAAACAAAAAAAAAAAAAAAAAACAACTCCCAAAGATGAACGCTACAAGGCCAATTTTTTTTTTT